>PGFW01000826.1:27446-38626 GCA_003123925.1 Haematobia irritans
TGGAAAAAACCATCAACAGGTTATTTCTATTTTGGCTGCGTTATTGAAGCGTGAACGGTCGAAATCGCGCAAAACGCCCCATATAAGATGAAAATAAGTGTTTTCCCATCAAGACATGACGCACGTGCGCAACAAATCATTGAGAGACGATGCAAAAATTCATGAATTGTGTCGAATTGCTTCCCCACCACGTCATTCTCCAAGATCTGGCCCCCATGCGACTTTTTCTGTATCTCAGACCAAAAGGAGCTCGAGGATAAAAAATTTGGCTGCAATGAACAGGTGATTCGCCGAAACTCGGCTATTTGAGGCAAAACCGAAGGAGTTACTAAACCAAAATTCGTACAAAAAATTGGAAGTGCTTTTAATAGTTGTATCGTCTCCTGTGAAGGATGACTTAAATGTTGAATAAAAAAAATCTAATTTTGAACCAAGAAAATTGTTTTCTTTGTCTAGCCGAGTACGTTTATAATGCCTAATACCTTCTATCGTACTTTGTATTGGAGACATCTGATTTTTTGATTAGTTGGCTTATACAACAAAGGTCTATCGAAAGTTATCACAAAAAGTGGCAACTTGCCACTAAAGTGGCCACTGGTTTACTTTTCATTTTCTGTAGTATCATCCGTCGTTATGTCTACAGTGCACGTTGATCTCCTTTGGTATTGCCATCATATCTCTACTTCGATGGCCTATTGACCTGTCTGATGGCATTTCGTCTTATGAGGAAAGCTCTATTAGTATTATTATTGGCCATCGTTATTATATATATTTCTTCGGTTTCGTATGAGAAGCATTAGAAAAACCTTTTCTATTTTGTATTGTGCTCCAAATAAATAAAAGACAATACTCCTGGTTTCTAATTGGTATCGCGCATTGCCAGATTTTTCTGCGAATTTGAAGCGACCGTGTGCAATATGGTTAGCGATGCCCCTTGCATACACATCGTGGGTTTCCTCTTCGACCGAACACCAAAAAGTTTTTCAGCGGTGGATTATCCACCTCAGTAATGCTGGTGACATCTGATTCTTTTCAAAGCTTCTCTAAGTGGTTTACTGCAATGTGGAACCGTTCGACTCGGCTATAAAAAGGAGCCCCTTGTCATGGCCTTTAATCATCCCAGCAAAAAAAGCGTCGCAAAAAAGTTAAATGAAAAGTTCTTTAGATCCGGAAGTTGTGAAAATTGACGCAGAAGCATGAACTTTATACATGGCCTTGCCATCAGGACGGAAGTTTCCAGTTCACAGCCATTGCCACTGAATTGCATCACTTCTTTAGGTGTGATCCGAATTCAGAGTGTTTCGGATGTAAATTAAAAAAAATTCTGTGAATTTGTCAAATAAAAGTTTTATAATTTTTTAATGGATCTAACCGCTTGTCGGAAACGTTTGACCATATTTCAAAACATCACATTTTTTTCAGATTGATTTAGCATTTTGTCGGCAACAATTAAATGATTGTACCATTTATGATCTCACTCTGTTTGCTACCTATTTTGAAACAAAAAAAGCTAAGAAATGTTATCATTAAAAGTATGAAACCAAGTATTAAAAAATTGAATTAAAGAACTTCCGTGTAGTTATAATAAAGAACAATCATTGGAGTTCATCTTCTGAAGCCTTTTAAAGTTTCCCTTTGGAAGAACTTCCAATTTTTTTTTGCTGGGATAAAATGGCAGCACTCAGTGATAAGAGGGTATTCACAATGGACTGAATAGTCAACGTGAGCCTAAAAATATCGGGCTCCATGTACCTAATCTTGAATTTGGAATGTGAAGTTTCTATATTCCTTTTTCGTTAATGACTTTCCGAATTTGTGAAAAATATGATTTTTTAGGTATGAAGTTTCTTTAGTTAAGAGATATTGTAATATGCCCGATATGGATCCACTATCATCCATATCGTAGATTTCACCCGGATTATTCTTGAATATTTAAACTTCTTTTTTATTGGTCGATTAGAAATCGACCAGTAAATTGATCTTTTGACTATTATTTTTTTTAATTTTGCTTTTGCACTAAGGCTCAGGCAACTACAAAATTTAACTTTTTTTATATTATTTTATAAATATTTTTTTCGAGAATTTTGCACAGCCATAGTTAAAATTTCTTTTTTAAATATCCAAAGTGGGGGGCGCCTGGGGGGGATTTTATGAATCTAAAAGTTCAATGACCGATACATTAGTACAATAATGACAACTTGAAGCAAAGATAAGATATATTTCGTACGATTTTTAAACAGTAAGAATAAACAACTGGTTAACGGAATTGTATATGAAGTAACTACGAATTGATTTTCTTTCAACTTTGTTAACTCTTTCTTCTATGAGATGGTTAATTCGTGATAAGCCAGTTTAAGAAGTTATTAACAGCATAAATTTTCCTGTTTAGACTAAACACTTTGTAAAAAATCTTAGTTCAATTTTAGTCACGAGTAGGTAGTCATTCTCCCCACAAAACAGTTAATTTTCTGGTATTATCATTTTATATCGGGCGATTTTTAAAAGTTTTTTGTTGTTATTTTATATATTTTTTTTATTAAGAAATAAACAATACATAGCACTTCTAAGAATCATTGATATTCTAATTAATCACCAACATTTTTCTTTTAGATTAAAGAAAATGTCCCCAACATAAAAACTTTGCCTTTTGTCAATGATCCAGGCAAAAGCAGAGAATGCTTACAAAAGCCAAATAAGTTTGAGTTTAAAATCCACAATAAAAGGTGAAAATGCATTTTCCGTTTTGCAAATGAGGTGGGTCTTTTTTTTTTTTGGCTGTGTTGATGGCTGTGTTATAACGGTCAATGAGCCTCTTCAGCCGCTACCGTTTGGTACAGGTACTGTTGTGGAATTTTCTCGAAAAAACACCCTTCACGCTTACGATGTCGGTTACGTCTTGAGCCCCTTGGTAGCTGGAAGTCTTGTCTGGAGATAGCTAAACAATACAAAAGATATACAGCCACAGGTGGAATAAACCTAAAAGCAAAAGTGGGTAACAAATACTGACCCATAGCACTGAGACACAAGTTAAAACATAATGGCAATGAAAAGCGGATGCACTTTAACTTTCCTAAAATTTTTCTCTGGCTGTTATATCAAAATTCGTTACTATAGTTGACTCGTTTTTTTTTAATCTTTTTGTTAACTTGGATTTTGTAACTAAAATCACATTTTCTTTATCTTTTTATTTTCAATGTATCTTGTTTTCGCATAGAAATATTCGCTTCTTGCTTTGTTTTCCGCGACGATTTTCTACGCGCGCGTAAACCAACACAAGTCACAACCGCCACTCAAACTTCAACTGCTGCCTGGTTTTGGTTGCAAAGACGATCGACTCAACATCATGTCCAAAAGCTAAAGCCCAACACCAAAAGACCTGATGAGTCTAACATATAAGCAGTAGCAACTCCTAACAGCTTGTGGCTAGAGTATTGTGTGGTCCGCTTAAGTTTACTGTACGTTGTTACCTGTACTGTTTATCAGGACATCTACACGAGCGTCAACATTGTGAATCCTATATATCGGAGGGGGTTGTTGACAATAACGACAAAACGTATTGATAAAAAGTCAGAAATGATCATATACAAAACCTCTGATAGTTTATCGTCGTCTAATGCAACTCAATTTACTCCAGATCTCCTACAGGAGCATCCTGGGTATGACTATAGTTGGAGAATTCTTGAATTCGCTGAAATAGAGATCACTTGAAGTTCATACGAACATTTGCGTCCAGATCGTAGAAATTGGTTGAGGGTTTCCAGATGATCTGTAATTGACGAAAACTTCGGGTTATAGTGCTGATCAAAAAAACTTGGTATAAATCAATGATATGTAACGTCCATCGCGAGGATCTATATCGGACTGACTATGTATTGTACCTATGGAACTGCCGTAAGTTTTAAATTTGATGAGAATGATTGTTCCCACGTATGGCTGACTTAGTTGGCAAAAAGCACTCCGTGACATCTAGGATCTTATCCTCAGCTGATATGGCAGATGGAGTCGAACCCGAGATACAGAAGTGAACCTGTAGCTTCTAACAGCATCACAACATATCCTCATAACCTATTCACTATCTGTCGCTATGCTGCCTGATCAGAGGCTCTCTTTTGTCCTATACTCTCCGCTCTAGATAATGAAAATCAACTCGTACATTCCCTGAGATTTGTTGTGGCTAACCTTGAGATAGTGGTTTGCGTCATGGATCCTTCGGTATAACCCAAGGAGATATCATGACAACATGATATTTGTGCTACGCCTGGAGGATTTCGTGCCCCACATAAAGGGGGCTACTGTGGAGGCATTCTGCGCAGTTCCAAAGCTGTTGATTATTTTCTGAGGCTTTCAAAGCTTCCTCTAATGTGGTCGTCACTGCAATGTGAGACGACGTTCGAACTCGGCCTAGCAAAAAGGAGTCCATTGTCATTGAGCGTAATCAATGGTAAATCGGCCAGCACTCAGTGATTAAAGTGATAAGACTGAGATAGTCTATGCTGCACCTGATACAGGTCGGCTGCCAGCCTCTAACTAAGCCTATCCCATATTAAGCACCAATCTCCTCTTCATAAAAATGCGTCCCATAATTTGAACATGGGAGGACTAGAAGAGTGCAAGCCTGCTTAATTGTATGCGAACGGAAATACATTTTGAATTAGCCAATAGCGTAAAACAAAATGTATTCTTCCTTACATAAATTTATTTAATTGTGCCTCATATACATACCCACTGCTCTACTCTCCACATACCCTTTGTCGTTCTATGCAGTCTGGGTGGCTGATTCATAAGGCATTCTGACTTTCAACGACATTTATTTTTGCGTGCTATGAGTATAATTCTCGTCTACGTCGTGGTTGTAGAAGAATATAAACTCGGGGTCTTTGGGCAACGAGTAGGGGTCCCGCCAGCCGAAGGGTATTGAACACGACGAGTGCCACGGCCGCAGTCAGTTCACACTAAACGACAGGAAGTGGTAGAATTCCTACGTGATTCGGCATTTAGCTTGCTTCCGCACTAATTGTTTCATAGCTTCGGTTATTATCTGCTTGTTTAGGCAATTAGCTTGCTTCCGCACTAATTGTTTCGGCAATTAGCTTGCTTCCGCACTAATTGTTTTCCGACGATTAGCTTGCTTCCTCAATAAACAGTTTTCGGCTATAAGCTTGCTTTCGCACTAATTGTTTCGGCAATTAGCTTGCTTCTGCACTAATCGTGTCCCGACGATTACCTTGCTTCCGCACTAATAGCTTCGGCTGTTAGCTTGCTTCCGCACTAATTGTTTTCCGACGACTTTAGCTTGCTTCCTCAATATAAGTTCGGCTATAAGCTTGCTTTCGCACTAATTGTTTCGGCAATTAGCTTGCTTCCGCACTAATCGTTTCCCGACGATTAGCTTGCTTCCGCACTAATAGCTTCGGCTGTTAGCTTGCTTCCGCACTAATTGTTTCGGCAATTAGCTTGGTTCCGCACTAATCGTTTCCCGACGATTAGCTTGCTTCCGCACTAATAGCTCCGGCTATTAGCTTGCTTCCACTAGTAGGTTCGGCAAGTAGTTTGTAGTTTTGTTACTAACCTAACAACGAATCAACAATCAACACCGAATCGCCACATCACCCGGATTATCAACATATACTATCAACACTGAATCGCCGTATCACCCGAATCATCAACATATCCAGCATCGCCCGAATCATCAACATATCGCCGCATCACCCGAAACATCAACCTACCGACGCATCACCCGAATCATAAACATCGGCCAACCACCGACTGCCGACCAAACCAACACAACCGACTCATCGACAACGGACAGCCACCGACGGTTGACCAGCAAACCACCATCGAATCATCAACCGAGCCTTCAACCGAATAGTCAACGACGCCGAATCGTCAACGACAATCCCGAACCATCAACCGAATCACTAACCGATCGTCACCGAACAATCACCGACACCGTATCAACGACTTTAGCCGAACCAAATCGTCAACAACCGATCCACCGGCATCTTTACTAAGAAGCTACATAATAAATCACCGACTCCCCATCATACCTTGCAAACATAAGCATTATACGTATATAAGGTCAAATAAATAAAGTTCGTACTACTATTATTGTATAAATACCACCAGATCGTGTGTTCTTAATTTAAGGTTTGTGGGTCCTTAAAGTTGATCATGGACGACCACCGGTCTACCTCAGCCGACGACAAAACCACGTTACACTATATGGTACCGAGTTGAAGCCGAGAGACGTCTAGAGGCGATTTTTCACTTGCGATCAGCTGCTTCAAATGCGACAAAGGGAAGTTTTATGGCATCGCATAGTTACTTATGATGAAAGTGGACATAACTATGTTGTATTTTTTGTAACGTTGTGATTTTATAAATTGACCATACGGAAGTATCGAACAATAATATTAGCAGATTTTTTTTCGCATTTTTGTTAAAATTTAATATTTCACCAAATGTATAAATGCTTTCAAACAATTTAATCTCTACATTGAACTTTACTTCATTATTGAAAATACATTCTTGATTTTTTTTAAATTAAATTTCTCTTGTTTTTCAAATTAAATTTCTTATCAACAACTGAAACAGATATTCGCTACATACTTTCGTTGGCTGTCCAGTTAAATTGTCACATGTGGCTTTATACGAAAAAATTGCTATTATCCTGCTAGGACATCTCAGCAATAACACTTCTCTTAATGGTCTGACGTCTAGCGTGCATACAAACCAAACGAAATCTGGAAATTTTTTAAATGTTAGCTATACTCGTAGGAATGAGGGCCAGACACAAAATGTTTCTGTCGAGTATCTCTTGCAATGCGTTGGCTTTTTGTGGTTTCTTTTCAGGTTGCACATTAACGCTTTTCAAAAACGTTGAAAATCAAATTAGCATTAATCGTACGAGTTTTTTTTTTGTGTTGGAATAGTACACGAAAAAAAACTTAAACACCGAAGAAAAATTGCATGCGCCTTTTTGAAGAAGACTTACTGCTTGTTGATGAATACAAAATTGTGGATTTTGTCAAAATTTTATTTCTACGTAAAATTTGGTCAAAATTTTCTTTCTATAGAAAATTTTATCAAAATATTCTCAAAATTTTCTTTAGAACATTTTGTCAAAATTTTTATTCTACAGAAGGTTAGGTTAGGTTATGTTAGGTGGCAGCCCGATGTATCAGGCTCACTTAGACTATTCAGTCCATTGTGATACCACATTGGTGAACTTCTCTCTTATCACTGAGTGCTGCCCGATTCCATGTTAAGCTCAATGACAAGGGACCTCGTTTTTATAGCCGAGTCCGAACGGCGATCCACATTGCAGTGAAACCACTTAGAGAAGCTTTGAAACCCTCAGAAATGTCACCAGCATTACTGAGGTGGGATAATCCACCTCTGAAAAACTTTTTGGTGTGGAAGCAGGAATCGAACCCACGACCTTGTGTATGCAAGGCGGACATGCTAACCATTGTACCACGGTGGCTCCCTATTTCTACAGAAAAAATTGTCAAAATTTTATTTTAATAGAAAATTTTGTCAAAATTTTATTTTTGTAGAAAATTTTGTAAAAAGTTTTTCTACAGACAATTCTATTAAAATTGTCTTACTATAGAAAATGTTCACAAAATTTTTTTCTATAGAAAATTTTGTCGATATATTATTTCTATAGAAAATTTTGTCAAAATTTTATTTCCATAGAAAATGTTATCAAAATTTTATTTATATAGAAACTTTTGTCAAAATTTTATTTCTATAGGAAATTTTGTCAAAATTTTATTTGTATAGAAAATTTTGTCAAATTTTTATTTGTATAGAAAATTTTGTCAAAATTTTATTTGTATAGAAAATTTTGTCAAAATATTACTTCTATAAAAAATTTTGTCAAAATATTATTTCTTTAAAAAAATTTTTGTCGAAATTTTATTCCAAATGAAAATGTTGCCAAAATTTTATTTCTATAGAAGATTTTGTCAAAATTTTATTCCTAATGAAAATTTTATTCCAAATGAAAATTTTGTCAAAATTTTATTTCTACAGAAAATTTTGTTTAAATTTTATTTATATAGAAAATGTTATTTCTATAGAAAATTTGGTCAAAATTGTATTTCTATAGAAAATGTTGTTCCAATTTTATTTATTTTTTATCAAGATTTTATTTCTATAGAAAATTTTGTCAAAATTTTATTTCTATAGAAAATTTGGTCAAAATTGTATTTCTATAGAAAATTTTGTCAACATTTTATTTCTATAGAATTTTTTTCAATATTTTATTTCTGTAGAAGATTTTATCAAAATTATATTTCTATATAAAATTTTGTCAACATTTTATTTCTATAGAAAAATTTCTCTTCTATAAAGTTTGTCAAAATGTTATTTCTAAAGAAAATTTTGTTGTTGTTTTTTTTTTATTTCAGCTTAAAACCATACTAAACCAAAAAATGTATTTCTATAGAAAATTTGTTAAAAATTTATTTCTATAGAAAATTTGTTAAAATTTTATTTCTATAGAAAACTGTGTCAAAATTTTATTTCTACAGAAAATTTAGACAAAATTTTATTTCTATAGAAAAGTTTGTCAAAATTTAATTTCTATAAATAAGTTTGTCCAAATTGTATTCCTAATAAAAATGTTGTTAAAATTTCTATAGAAAATTTTGTCAAAATTTTATTTTTTTTCATATTTTATTTCTGTAAGAAGATTTTATCAAAATTATATTTCTATATAAAATTTTGTCAACATTTTATTTCTATAGAAAATTTTGTCAAAATTTTATTTATATAGAAAATTTTGCTAAAATTTTATTTCTATAGAAAATTTTGTCAAAATTTTATTTCTATAGAGAATTTTGTCAAAATTTTATTTCTATAGAAAACTTTGTCAAAATTTTGTTCTATAGAAAATTTAGACAAAATTTTATTTCTGTAGAAAAGTTTGTCAAAATTTTATTTCTATAAATAAGTTTGTCAAAATTGTATTCCTAATAAAAATTTTGTCAAAATTTCTATGAAAAATTTTGTCAAAATTTAATTTTGTAATTTGTAATTTTGTCAAAATTTTATTTCTATAGAAAATTTCGTCAAAAATTTATTTCTATAGAAGATTTTGTCAAAATTCATTTCTGTAGAACATTTTGTCAAAATTTTATTTCTATAGAAAATTTGTCACAATTTTATTTCTATAGAAAATTTTGTCAAAATTTTATTTCTATAAGAAAATTTTGTCAAAATTTTAAATGTTGTCAAAATTTTATTTCTATAGAAAATTTTCTCAAAATTTTATTTCTATAGAAAATTTTGTCAAAATTTTATTTCTATAGAAAATTTTGTCCAAATTTTATTTCTATAAAAAATTTTGTCAAAATTTTAAATGGTTGTCAAAATTCTATTTCTATAGGAAGATTTTGTCAAAATTTCATTTCTATAGAAAATTTCGTCAAAAATTTATTTCTATAGAAAATTTTGTCAAATTTTGTTATTTCTATAGATTTTTTTTTGAAAATTTTTATTTCTATAGAAATTTTGCCATGACATATCGGCTGCCACTACACCTTACCTAAGCAAAGATTTGCCCTAAGCACTAGTACTTAGCCTACAAAAAAAGAAAATTAGATTCGGAATAATGTCGTTGTTCTTATACTTTGGGGCTCAACTGTTTCTGAATCGATAACCCTCTTGACTTATATTTGGAAATACAAAAATATGAAGGATGTGGCATTATTCTCAATTGAGTGAAAATTCATCGACAACAGAGTACAGCTCTGTAATCGTTTTATCCTTTCCAAAAGGGTTACAATGATCACTCCAAGTATTTTAGTGACATATGCGATATAGGTTAGAAAATTATTGCCGTATACATGGAAAGAATTGTCTGTTCCCTCCAATAACTTTAGTGTGAAGCTTTTTTTGAGTGTATTCGATAAAGGCCTGGTAAGATAACTATTTACGGCAAAACAACGGCCACAAGTGTTAATGTATCTACAGTTCTTCGTGTTTTTTTGGTTGGCAAGCAAACTGAGTAGGTGGGATTAAGTGAATCGCTAGATAATTTTTGGCTTCGCTTTTGTGAGCTCAACTGCAACTACACGCTTGAGATATTTCTATGTTGCAGGAGTATAATAATTTTTAACTACAAATTGCCATACAAGTCATTAACAGTCTCCATTTCATCCTTTCTGCAAGAAGATCGTTTTATTCAACAGCATTGTAGTTGGCTTTGCGCAAAAATTGGATATTGCATGGGATGGACTGCATTTTGAACTTTAGTCTTGACTCTTATTTGTGCCGGAGGATTTCCATTATACCATGGAATGCTGCGATTCGTTCTATCCTTAATAATATTTGCAGCAATTTGGTATTGCTAGAGAGTGTGTGTGCGCTCTTTTTTATAGAAAATACTGTGGTACATTAGTTTCTCGTGAAATTGATTTTAATCGCAATTTAATTTCCCTTGAAGATAGAAGATAATGATATTGCTAATTTCTAAAGTTTATGATTATTTTAGACTAACTGCTTAAAAAATGTTTAAGGTATATTCTCATGAAGTGTTGTGGTCTATACGAGATAACATTCAATTGCTTGAAAATGAATTTAGATATGTAGTTGGATTAAATTGTAAGGAACCATGAAACCTCTGAGAAGTCGCCTGCCTATAGCAATAAAATTTTCTATAGAAATAAAATTTTGACAAAATTTCCTAAAGAAATAAAATTTTGACAAAATTGTCTATAGAGATAAAATTTTGACAAAATTTCCTATGGAAATAAAATGTTGACAAAATTTTCTATAGAAATAAAATTTTGACAAAATTTTCTATACATAAAATTTTGACAAAATTTTCTACAGAAATAAAATTTTGACAAAATTTTCTATAGAAATAAAATTTTGGCAACATTTTCTATAGAATTGAAATTTTGACAAAATTTTCTATGGAAATAAATTTTGACAAAATTTTTCTAAAGAAATAAAATTTTGACAAAATTTTTCTATAGAAATAAAATTTGGAAAATATTGTTTTATTCAAATACAACTTTTGACAAATTTTCTATAGAAATAAAATTTTGACAAAATTTCTTATAGAAATAAAATTTTGAACAAAATTTTCTATAAAATCAAATTTTTGACAAAATTTTCTATAGAAAATAAAACTTTGGCAAAATGTTCTATACAAATAATAATAA
>PGFW01000836.1:2733-13126 GCA_003123925.1 Haematobia irritans
AAAAAGAGAAGAGGATCATTTATTCAAACCTCAAAGAATACAGAATGAATTGCTAAGGTAATACTTAATGATTTTTTTCGTAGTGATGTCACCACAGTTACTATATTTTCGCTTTAAGATAAGGGAGGAACAGTGAAGGCTATCCGTACTGATATTTGCCATTCGAATAGTTGCCCTTGAATGATGAGGAAGTAAAAATAGCGTTTGGTAGAATAAAATTTATATAAATATACAATTGTTGAATAGACCACTCTCTCGGGAGGACAACTTTTGTGTTTATGGCTAGATCATGTAAATTTTTTTCGAATAAAAATCGAATAAAAGACTGTTTTCCTCTCACACCGACCAGATAACCAGATATTAATTATCAAATTTCAATAAAAGTCGGAATCGATCGTATGAAGATTTCTTTGAGAGCAAATGCTGGGCAGCCATCCATGATCTGCGTGAAGGGTTTTCCAATAACAAGAACAAATCTATAGACGGCATTCTGGATTGATACAATCCGACAGGTCTTCAATGTCATTGGGATTGAATATAAACTTGAGTTCTTTTCAAAAACGTTTGCCAGTAAATCTCTACAATCAGAGAGAAAAGTAGCAATGTCCCCTTTATTGGTGTGGAATAGATACAAACCTTAACATGGAAAAACTAGTTAGCCACATTGATATTGGACATTATTTTCAATATTAGTCCCCCAATCATGGTTTTTACACTTGGCCGTATTAAAATAAACACTACTGACATGTTTTCTTTATAATGATTTCTAATATTAGTCTTGATTCGAATATATAACCAACTAAATATAAGATCAAGAACAATTAGATTGTATTTTATGCCACCTATTCGAGCTGCTAATGCAAACCCAAATATATAATTTGTGGAAATAAAATCTGCAAAAAAACAAACAATACATTTTAATAAATACACCAATTAAAAAAAAACAAAAACTTACTTCGATTCAAAGATTATTGAATTTGGTATGAATGCGAGCTAAAGATCTCGGTTGCGATTTTTTTTTCGTGAGATGATCCCCAAGCTTCAAAGGAATATCCCGCAAAAATTTCCATCGCCAATAATATTTTTCACATGAAAAACCAAACCCAAGAGAAAAATGCATAATAAGCAATATGTATATAATTTCATTCTAAAAAATATGTACATTAAACGTACCTCAAACTATCGAAAATCTTTAAAATAGTTTGAAGAAAAAATTGCAAAATGTCTTTAATACCATACGAAGTTCATTATGTAAAATTTACAAAATTTTAAGAAATCTGAAACCATATTGTGGAAGTACGATGAAATTATAAATCTATAACCAAAACATAATTCCCCATCCACTAAAACAGAATAAAATGGCTTAGTGCAAATTAGATTCAGTACCACCAAATAAACAGAGCCCAAAAAAAGTATTGATCCCCAATCTGTGATCCTGAATAGTGCAAACTTGGATCATCTCCAAATAATTTTACATGACTGTCCTACGGAACGAAGTACTTCACCTTTTTGGATCCTTGCATTGCTTTAAGAATCTTGCCCTGGAAGTTAATTTGAAATGAAAGAAATTTAAAAAAAAGAAAAAAAAAATTTTTTTTCAACCAATTTCACTTTTTCTTTTATCCATTAATGTTTATTTACACTATTATGTTTCCTATTACTAATTTTTGACAATTTGAAAAAAACTTTTTCCTCCGACCAGGGAGTGAACCTGGTTTGCTGGCACCATCAACACAGAACGCCTTAGCCACACTCAGCCACAACCCATTGACATAAAGCCTCGAAATGGTCAATTCAAATGTTTGTGAATATGATCGTAAATACGACACCAAAAGAATAACATCTAATCTGCTTCCGAGAGTTCTTTAATTAGTAGAACGAAAAAAAATAATAAACGCAGGTTCAAATTCACCAGCGCAATTTTTTTATCAAATATTTTCTAAATCGTTTTTTATTTTTTTATTTTCGGCCATAGTATTTTCTATAAATATTTTTTCCCATTAAAAAAATAAAAAAAAAAGAAAATTAAAAAATTCTCGTAATTTGCCAAAACGCCTTCCTCAGAAGAACTTCCATAGAAGCGAAAAAGTCAAACGGCACAGGTTCAAATCCCCAGAGGGGATATGAATTTAAATGTTTTAATTATGTATTATTTTTTACTTTTTTTAATTTCTATTTTTTTATTTTTTTATTAGTTTTTCTATTATTTTGTAAAATTTTAATTGTCCAAAATTGCACCTTAAAATAGCCTGATTGCGTTCTTTCTAATACTTGTCCCACAAGACTGCAACGGAAGTAAGAAAAAAAATCATTGGGGATCCCAAGATCGCTTTAGAAAAATGTTTGTGTACTTGTCCAAGGATCTAGCATTGGAATTGGAAAAAAGTCAGTTGGGGATCCATACGCATGCTCTTTAAGATAGAAATGTTTGTGGACGTTGTCCAAAAGGACTGGCATCGAAAGTTGGAAAAAGTCGATGGGGATTTGGATTGGCTTTTTAAAAGAAATATTTGTGGCACAAACTGTCCAATTTTTTTTGCTGGGTATATAGTAAGAAAAATTGTCATGGTGCTTAGAGTAGTGGTTTTTAATGGACCTCGTAATAAAGTCAGAACGGGAAAAATATACAAACCGACAATTATCAACTGGAAGTGGGCTAACTTTTCAATATTCGTGTACATTAAAATTATTATAGCCTGTGATGTAACAGAACTGACGTTTAGTCCTAACTTAAATGAAATTCGTTACTTCGCTTTCTTCAAAGTTCTATTAAAAAAGAATTAATACTATCTGATATGTTCGGTTGAAATTCCCCAAACCACGGTTTATGCCCAGCCCAAATCCCGAAGTAGCAGAAAAATAATATCCAGAACACGAGTACAAAAATTAATACTAATGCTGATTGTTGGTGTGAAATATCCCCTAAACCTCGGTTTTATCCCAGCCAAATCTCCCGAAGTACAAAAAAAAACATAAATATCCCCCAACCACAGAGAAAAAGTCCCCATTTGGGGAAAAATCTCCTAATGGTAAGGCTTCTCGTATAATATAAAGATATTTAGAAAAGAATTAAGCGCAATTTTAAAAAAATAATTTATAAAAGTGAATTTAAAATACAGACACCCACATATGATTGTACCAGTTTTTTCCGGATAGTGCAGTCGTTTTGCTGATTGTAATTGCAAGGGCCTCGAGTAAGATTAATCGACATTTTGAACTTATCGATCGGAAGAGATCGCGGCGCAACGATTCAAGACACCTAAGCTGAAAGGCCTCGTCCCAGGTTTGATGATACAAATGTCTACGCAAAAGGAGGCACCAGACGTGGAGGGTGGCCTGGTTTTTATACGTGACACCATTGCTCTGTGCAGTATATGTCCGCTTGTGCCAAGATATATACCGCAATGGTTAGCTAATGACGCGCTTGCAACACAAGGTCGTGGGTTCGATTCCTGCTCGACCGAAACGCAGAATAGTTTTTCAGCGGTGGATTATCACCCTCCAGTAATGCCTTTGGTAACATTTTGAGGGTTTCAAATTCTCTAAGTGTTTTCACTGCAATGTGAGAACGCCGTAATCGGACTCGGCTCATAATAAAAAGAGGTCCTTTCATGAGCTATAACATGGAATCGGGCAGCACTCATGTATCAAGGAGAAAGTTCACCATGTTGGTAATCACAATGACCTGAAATAATCTAAGTGAAGCCTGATACCTAAATTCCCTAACTAGTACCCGTATATGATGTAATGGGTAGGTTAGGTTAAGGATTAAAATGAACAGCCCTGATCTAAGTTTTAGGCTCACTTAGACATTCAATGCCATCTGTGATACACATTAACTTAAAAGTACCTATACATATGGGTACTTCTAGTTTTTAACCACAGCCTGAAACCTTCTCGATTATTTCACTTCTGTTGAACCAACGCAGATTGTTCCCAAAACAGTAGGCAGACTAACTTAAGTTAACGTTTATTCAGGTCCGCAGCTAATCTAAGCTTATAATGCCCCCTAAAGTTCGCTAACGCCTTACACAAAAATCAGACACTCACACAAAGATGTGTTTAATTGATTCCCTTTCCGCATCATGACAGTATAGCAGCGCCAATATTTTTCGCGAAAATCGCTATCAAGGCAGCGACCGGTTTTACCAGATATCAGGCAGGTGAATCTGGCGTCCGGAACCGTCTGAGAAACTAAGATAATCTAGCCGTGTGCGGTTTAAATGGGGCCCATATTTGCTGAGTTGTGTGTTTAAACCGCTTGCAATATCTCCACTCGAACGATTTGCCATTAATAACAGACTTCTCACGCAGGTATGCACGGCAATACCAACAGATTTTAGTTCCCATGGACATTGTATGATGTGTTCCTAGCCTTGCTAAACTTCATCCGCTTCGCCCAGTCCCCTTTCGGTATGTTCCTATGACCAAGTACCCATATTAGGTGAATAATTGTACCTGCACCAGCCATCTCGTTGAGAGATTTTCGGTAGTCGATGGCCGTTTCGAGTTAAGAAACACAGAATCCAAATGTTTTATTTTGCAGGCTTGACTGTCTGAGTAATATGAATGCCAACAATTTGTTGGAATACATTACTTTCCCACCAATTCGCACCTCTTCCTTATTGCTAGTATATCTGCGTGGGGTAGCATCAAGTCTGGCGCCTGCGGAAATAGAGCTATAACACAGTGTATACCGCCGGTTGGTAGCTGTGCTCAGGTTAATCCCAAAACATTGAGTGGCTGTTGTGTGGCATAACCGATTGGTCTGAGAGACTTTATATGCCACCATAAACTTTGGCATTCCTCTCCTGGTAATGACCAAGGAGGCATAGCTTTGCAGAGCAAGATATATGACTCATATTTGCACGGTGAACGAAGAGCCCACGAGAATTATGGTGATTGTAGCAGTTCGCCATTAGATCTTAGCATCGCCTTGTCTGATAAATGAGTTCCTGGCAACCCGTCATTTCATGGACCAGACCACCTCCCCCATAATTCTCACCATTAACCGACCCTCCGATTTATAACCTCTGACCGCCGGACGTTTATCAATCAAAAGAAAGCCACAGGGAAGCCTTCAGAAATATACACATCGCCGCTTCTGCAGCTGTCCGTCCCCTCCATGTTTCATGTTGCCCAGAGGTATTCCGGAAATCATCAAGCCAGCAGCGCTCGCTTCATACCCTGTTCGAATTGCCCAGTGAGGCCCAAATTCCCAGCAAAAGCGGCGGACTCGCAGACGAGTGTGATGAACGCCGTCGTGCTAACGCTCTGATCCGCAGAATCAGGAACTAATCTAGAGATTAGTAAGATAGTCGACGAGCACAAAACGGAAAACTTAGTTAAGCGCTGCAGCTGACAATATAATTAGGCACAGGAATAGGTAAGTTGTGGTCAACAAGTGAAGCCCTCTTGAACCCCACCATAAGGGATGATGGGATCGCAGTGACCTTTGGCGGCGTGACGTGTGATTGATCTAAGAGATGCGCAGTTTTCAACCGACAGTTGTCGAGCATCTCGAGAGTAATAGAGAAGAAAAGCGAAGGCCACTCGTCGGCGTTCAATGGTCTCATCTAAGGCGCTGGTCCGACGGGATCTCTATGCTTTGCCTGAAGCAATATGGAACAGTGGGAGTTGAGTACTTGACCAGACTCCACAATTTGTACTTGGAGTCACGATGGAAAAATGGTAGGGTGATTCCACTAGTGAAGCCTGGCAAAGACTTGAGTAAAAGTGAATCTTACAGACCGATATCCCTTCTCTCGCCACTAGCCAAGACGATGGGATCGCAGTGACCTTTGGCGGCGTGACGGTGACTGATCCGAAGAGATGCGCCAGGTTTTTCAACCGGCAGTTTGTCGAGCATCCCGAGAGTAATAGAGCGAAAAGGAGAGCCACTCGTCGCGTTCATTGGCTTGTCCTAAGGCGCTGGGCCCGACGGAATCTCTATGCTAATGCTGAGCATATGGAAACAGTGGAGTTGAGTACTTGACCAGACTCAACAATTTGTACTGGAGTCACGATGGAAAAATGGTAGGGTGATTCCACTACCGAAGCCAGGCAAAGACTTGAGTAAAGGTGAATCTTACAGACCGATATCCTTCCTCTCGCCACTAGCAAAGATACTTGCTGCACTACTCCACCCCAGCCTTGTGGAGAATTTTCCAGCTGCTAACCATCAACATGGATTGCGTAAAGTACATAACTATCACGACGACCACTTTGCATGCCATTTCAGCATACATTTATAGAGACTTAACCCAGGCAACCGGTGTCATTAGACGGTCCTCGTGGCGCTTGACCTATCGAAGGCATTCAATACGGTCAACCATGCCAGACTCTTCGAGGACATCGAGAATACGTCTCTACCGGTAGGAACCAAACGTTAGATTCTAAATTATCTGTGCGGACGCCAGGCGTATGTGGAATTTAGTGACAAGAAGTCGAGACTCCGTAGAGTGAAACAAGTAGTTCCCCAACATGGGGTGATATCCCCGGCACTGTTTAACCTCTACTTGTCCTCTATTCTACCCCATCCTGACAGCGTTGAGATTTTATCATATGTGGACGATTGTACAATCATGACATCCGAGCGCATTGTTGATGAGATATGCGTTCGATTGAACGTCTACATCACTGATCCTACCAGTTATATCACTGCTAGAAACATGAGGATATCTCCCACCAAATCTTCAACCACACTATTCACTACACAGATGGCGGAAGTACGCAGGCAGATGAATGTCAGAGTCAATGGCGAAATGATTCCGATCACAAATTACCCCACAATTCTAGAGATCACATTTGACAACCTTTTTAAATGTCTGCCTATGCCACTGCATTTTGTGATAAGCTCCGCGGTAGAAACAAGCTCCTGAAGTCGCTTGCCCTCAGCGCTGGGGTTGCGGACAAAGAAACCTTGTTGACTACATTATAGGCAATTGACAGGTTGAAACAAGCTCCTGAAGTCGCTTGCCCTCAGCACTTGGGTTGCGGACAAAGAAACCTTGTTGACTACATATAAGGCAATTGACAGGTCAGTGGTAAACTATGCAGTGCCAGTGTGGACACCTCAACCGAGCGATAAGCAGTGGAATAGTATACATACCTGTCAGAACGTTGCCCTTAGAACTGCGACAGGATGTCTCCGCAGTACACACTTGGATCACCTTTATGTGGAGATCAAGATCATCCCAGTGCGTCCACACAATTACATGTTGTCAAAGCAGTACCCCTTGGGTTGCTATCGAAGTTGCCATCCAAATCACCATCTTGTCGATAAGCAATCACCTCCCAGGAGTGTAAGGATTGATCTTCACTTTCTAGAGGGCGAGATCTAGCGTTACAAAATAGAGCACCATACACGTCTGAACAGGATTCATGAGGATACTGTAGCTGAAGCGGTGAGAAGCTACAAAGTTACTCATGTTCTCGGAGCTTCACCACCGCCCATAGCACCGTTGGAGACAGACCTCCCAAAATTCGCATTCGTATTTTAAGGACATGAAAATCTTTGGCCTCACGACAAATATTTTTTTCAGTGTTACCTAACCATCAATGCATTGGTCTGTGGTTTTATAATGAGCTAACATTGAATATACCTTTTGATCTATCCTAGGATAGGTTAGTTTAGGTTAAAAGTACCTAAATAATTTATATGGACACTTCTAGTTTTAACCGCTGAACCCTCTCGATTATTTCCTTCTGTTGAACCCAACCAGATTGTTGTTAGCCGGCTACTTAAGTTAATGTTTTGCAGGTCCGCCAGTAATCTAAAACTATATGCCCCTAAAATTCGCTTACGCCTTACACAAAAAGCAGGACACTCACACAATAGGTGTTTATTTGATTCCACCTCTTCCGCATTATGACAGCTCATACAGCAGTCATTATACTTCGCGCCAATATTTTTTGCAAAATCGCCTATCAGGCAGCGACCCGTTATACCAGATATCAGGAGTGAAATTTGACGTCTTGAGAACAGTAGCATATCTAGTGAGCGGTTTAAGTTTAATATTTGCTTTGTGTCGTTACAACCATTGCAATTCTCCCATCGAACATTTGCCATCATAACAGCCTTCTCACGCAATAAGAGCTTGCAGGTAGCCAGAGGCATACCAACAGATTCTACTTTCCTTGGAATATGTAAGGTAGTTCCTAGTCTTGCTAACTCATCCGCTTCGTAGTTACCCGGTATGTTCCTATGGCCAGGCACCCATATTACGTGAATATTGAACTGCTCAGCCTTCTCGTTGAGAGATTTGCCGTAGTCGATGGCCGTTTTCGAGTTAAGGAACACAGAATCCAAGAATTTTGTTGCAGGTTGGTAGTCTGAGTATATATTAATGCCAACATTACTTCTCAGCCAATTCGCCACCTCTCTGACCTAACCTATGTTTTCAATATCCCCGCTTCTGCTGGGAATTTGGGCCTCACTGGGGCAATTCAATCATAGGGTATGAAGCGAGCAGCTGCTGCATTGATGATTTCACGGAATACCCTCTGGGCAACATGAACATGAGAGGGGCACGGAAGCTCGCAGAAGCGGCGATATGTATATTATCTGAAGCCTTCCCTGTTGGCTTTCTTTTGATTGATAAACGTCCGGCGGTCAGAGGTTATAAAATCGGAGGGTCGGTTAATGGTGAGAATTATGTTGGGCAGGTGGGTCCAGATTCCCAATGAAATGACGGGTTGCCAGGGAACTCATTTATCAGACTAAGCAATGGTAAAGATGTATATGGCGAACTGCTACAATCACACATAATTTTCGTAGGGGCTTCTTCGTTCACCGTGCAAAATATAGAGTCATATATTTGCTCTGACAAAGCTATGCCTTCCTGGTCATTACCTAGGAGAGAATGCCAAAGTTTATGGTGGACAATAAAGTCTCCTAGCACCAATCGGTTATGCACACACAACAGCCACTCAATGTTTGGGATTTAACCTGGAGCAAGCAGCATACAACGCGGTATATACACATTGTATAGCTCTATCCGGCAGGCCCAGACTTGACTGCTACCCCCATACATTCCATATACGGCCTCACTTGGGGCAATTCGATCAGCGGGTATGAAGCGAGAGGCTGCTGCGTTGATGATGAAGACGGCGTTCATCACGCTTGTCTGCGAGTCCCGCCGTTTCGGCTGGGAAGTTGGGCCTCACTTGGGCAATTCGACCGACGGGTATGAAGCGAGCGGCTGCTGCGTTTATGATGAAGATGGCGTACTTCACGCTTGTCTGCGAGTCCCGCCGCTTCGGCTGGGAAGTTGGGCCTCACTTGGGCAATTAGCCCAGCTGGAATGAAGCGAACGGCTGCTGCGTTGATCATGTCCCGGAACCCCTCTGGGCAAATGAACATGAGAGGGACGGGAGCTCACTGAAGCGGCGATCGTGTATTCTCTGAAGCCTTCCCAGTTGGCTTTCTTTTGATTGATAAACGTCCGGCGTTCAGAGGTTATGAAATCGGAGGGTCGGTTAATGGTGAGAATTATGGGGAGGTGGTCTGATCCCAATGAAATGACGGGTTGCCAGGAAACGTCATTTATCGGACCACTCGATGCTAAAGATCCGTGAATCGTCCGGCTTCAGAGGTTATGAAATCGGAGGGTCGGTTATGGTGAGTATGGGGAGGTGGTCGATCCCAATGAAATGACGGGTTGCCAGGAACGTCATTTATCAGACCAGGCGATGCTAAAGATAAATCTGGCGAACTGCTGCAGTCACCCATAATTCTCGTGGGGCCTCTTCGTTCACCGTGCAAAATGTGGAGTCATCTATCTGCTCTGCCAAAGCTATGCCTCTCTGGTCATTACCTAGGAGAGAATGCCAAAGTTCATGGTGGGCATTAAAGCCTCCTAGAACCAATCGGTTATGCCCGCACAACAGCCACTCAATGTTTGGGCTATAACCTGGAGCACAGCTACCAACCGGCGGTATATAAACATTGCATAGCTCTATCTCGGCAGGCCCAGACTTGACTGCTACCCCCATGCATTCCCTATACGGATCACTAGTATCTGGCACAAGCGGTATAGGTCTATACTGCACTGAACGGTGTAATATAAAAGCCAGACCACAACCTCCACTTCTTGTGCGATCCGTTCGTATCACATTGTATCCATCACAATGGCGTAGGAATTCAGCTTAGTCTCCTGGAATTCAGCTTAGTCTCCTGGATCGCTGCGACCCTTACCCTTTTCCGATTCATAAAGTCCACGATTTCACTAAAATGATGCAACTAATTTTTAGTTAAAGTTTTTTTTTTTTCCAGGAATCATAAGAACAGAAAAAAATATATTTTTATTACAATAAAATTATGCAACTAATTTTTAGTTAAAGGTTTTTGTTTATTTCAGGATATAATTAATGCAATTAAAATATTCTTTTT
>PGFW01000839.1:6935-17705 GCA_003123925.1 Haematobia irritans
TTTTGTTTCATAGCAGTCTATAAACACCCAATTTACTGTTGAATTTGTGGCCAATTTTGCAGCCCCAGGTAACAAGTTTTGGGGGAACAAATTCATTATCTTCTTTAGAAATATTGTTTTTCATTATGTTCGATTAACAAATGTGCTTATCGGGGCCGATTTTTAGCCAGTAGTATTTAAGTTGCGAATGTATTATAATTAACACTAATGCTCTTGGGGGACATCGCTATTTATAGTGTTAGAATTTTGTGTTTGGGCATCAATGTTTCATAATCACATGTGTGAATACACAACTATTAAAAATTACAAATTTTCGACACAACATAACTACATGTTGTGATATTTTTTCAATACGACAGGAGGTATAGAGAAGAAATAGAGATGGAAACCTGGAGAAGTTGACGAAAGTATAATCGAATATAAACCAAACAACAGGTCAAAAGCGAAAATTTTTTGTAAACGGTTGTATTTGTTTCGGAAAATGTTTTATGTTAAGGCCAAAAGGTTTGTTGTTTAAGTCTAAATAGTTATACTATTGATAAAGAGAATACATTCTGAACCAAGAGATAGACATTTATGAAAACAACACAGTTAATTTTTCGCCTTAGAGGCAGCAGCTTTATCGTATGTGTGGCACATGTGTTTTTTCTCTATTTTGGCCATTTGGCCAATTTTTTTTGCTTGGTTTCAGATTAAGAATCAGGGGCGTTCTTATAAAAATACGAAAAGGGCACTATATCTTGTTTTAGAGTGGGCAGTAAATGAAATCAGGAGAAGATATGTTGAAAAATTTTTTACAACAGTTTAAATGTAAAATAAACGAAACTTTAGTTTCTCTTTATCAAAGTGTCCCGAGAGGTTGGACGGACACCATCAACATATCAAAGCGGGCATTACAGTTGAGTTTTACAGGCTAAACGATTAAACAGATTTATTTTCTTAAAATGAATCTTTTAAAGAAAATAAAGGATTTTAGACCCGATTGTGTTAAATGCTAGTAAAAAACTGTTCACTCCTAATAAATTTTGTTATATTTAAATAATGTGTTGTGCATGTTTTACTCGACCTCCACCGTTATTCTTTGTTGTTTTTTGAATTGCCTTCCAATTAAGTTTTTAAAAGCGGGGTTTTTTTTTATGACTACAAAAACGTTTTTACAGTTTTTGTTATTTTGCAATAAATATATTTTAATCAGATCAGGTCATTTGTTTTATCAGCTTTATGCTATATCTTTTAAACAAATTTTGAAGATTCATTAAAAATATGTTATGTCATATTAATGTGTAATTTAAATACAAAAAAAGCAATAAATGTTCGGTGGGCAGGATAAACCCCGCCTTTGTTGCAAGGCAAGCATTGTAAACCACTTGCTCCGTGGAAATTGTTATGTTTCTGTTAATATGTACTGTTTCATGGTGTGGGACCGCTGCAAAATTTAGCTATTCCTGTACTTAACCGATATTTATTATTGGTGATTAAGTGTAGCCAGTGTGGGTAGGTGTGTGTGGCTTTCAAATCTGGTATGGTCTTCCGGTTCGCTTTCTGAGTCTGCGAACACGCGTAAATTACAAAATATTTAAGTTATTTCCGTACATTATTTGTTTACAGGAAGGTCCATAACCCTAAAATTTTGTGAGGAAAGTTGAAAATTAGGTATGTGTAGGGGAAATGAGCCATGTGTTGGTAATTTCGATATTTATTTTTGGTCACATGTTAACTATAAGTTTGTTGGCAATAACAACATATTAATGTTTCCCCCAGGTAGTATGCAATCAGTATATGTGTTCTTGCTTATGTTTTGGATTGTTAGAAAGCGATTTGTTTGCCGTATCTCCTCTCTTTTCTAATTTGAATTTATTTGTTTTTCAGCTTTTTTATTCATGAGGTTCTAAGGTCCTCTGATCATGAGGTTAAGATTAAGGTCAATTTCAAATTCAGAGACTTCAAGCAAAAATTGTGCCATGCTCCAACGCGTATTTAAAATGAAAGAAATCACCCATTTGCCAATTTTTAAGTCGAACCATTTAACTCATTGAAAAGTTTATCGACATTTGTTCAACAAAAAACCTTCATATCAGATAAATACGTCTTCTACGCTAAGCACAACTCGTATTAAGGACAAGAAATTCTGTGCTCCCGACAATTTTTGTCGGTGCATCTATATCTATATAAGAGAGTAAACAGTTTCAAAAGCCGACTTATACAAGTTTATGAATGTGCATTTGTACAAAAAAATTGTATTAAAATACAACGACCAAAAGACCAGTCATCGTCTCAGAGCCTCAACTCACTGCATTGATTGGCAACTGCCACTAGTATAAGAGAGTTCCCTATGAATATAATGGGAGTAAAAATAATCTAACGAACTGGCAATTGAATGTTAGCGCATGCAGCACTCACTCATCGATAGGTATAGGGATGGTTATAAACAAACATGCAGTTAGTCTTTCGGTTAACGTCGTCTGCTTTGGTTTGTAATTGGAAACGGTCGGAAGAATCTGATGGTACGTTTGGGTACGAGCATTTTTTGTACTGAATGTGAGAATGTGTGAAGAGTGTAAGAAACATTTCAGATGAAAAAGTTGTTTGGTAGTGAGAATAAATAACTGAGCAAGTATTTGTTACCAAATTCCAACACTAAACTAAATACATGTTTATGTGTTGTAATACGCGTTTCTCCAATATTACGAAATTTGGAAAACCATCAAGTGGAAATGTTAACTAAACCTATTATGAATGTTATCAAATTAGTTATCCATATGTTTTGCCATGATAACTCAAACTTCTAACCGTTAGTCATTTTGTGATTCATGTTTGTTTGTTTGTGGTTGGAGCTGCCATTCCGAATGTGTCCCAAACGGTAACAACGAATTAACGTAATTCCCGAGAGAGAGAGGGAGAGACTAAAATTTATTTTGGCTACTGAAATAAGCCAAACACAGTAGTGAAAATATGATCGTGCAGAGAGCAAAGCGGCTTTGATGTCTGATGTGAAGTGTTTCATAGTAGTGGTATGTTTAGTTTCTTAAATTCAAGAGAATCGGAGAAGTAAAATAACAGTTGTAACAATAATAGATATTTCTTACGTTTTAACGTTGCTAACTTTTGGGGCGTTGTCAATTGTTTGTTGTTCATCAAGGTGCGTGTCTCAAAATTGGTTCAAGTTGAAATAATAAAAATTAAATTTACACAAATATGTACTGTTAAAAATAAAAATAGGGTGCTAAAAAGTTCATACAAAAAAATGTCTACAAAATATAAAAGAATTGCGATAAGATAACGCAATGAGAATCAACATAAACTGGTTGTCACAACAACCTAACTGTTCAGTGTTGAATAAGATAAAAATATTAACATCGAAATAGGAACTGCACACAGCGCGTACTATTGTGTAGCTTAAGACAAATATTTCACAGCTATATAAAGCATTAGGTATATGAAAATAACAGCTCGTATCGATATAATCAGCAATTAAGATAGTCGCTTTATCACATAATATTAATTTTGATTTATGGAATTGATTTGAACATATACATGATAGACTCCAATGAGTAGGTGCCATATCTACCGCTTCTTGGTAAATGTTTTGACGTTATTATTTATTGAGTACGACGTTACATAGCACCACAATCTTCTGAACAGGAGACCTGTGGAACTCCCATATCAAGAACGTTAAATCGATTCAACGAGGTTGGCTGATAAATCCCCGGTGACAATTCATTAACGCGTCGCCTAAGTAATAAAGCCAACGTAGACCAACTTCAAATATACGGCCAAAAGGGCCGTCTCAAGTCAGAATATGAGAATAGTAAGCGGCTTTTAAGCAACTTTTGTTATGTGGAAAAAAATGTACAAAAAAGACATTCCGTGTTTTGATAAAATATGTTTCGAATGGGAAATAAAATCCGGGAAGCAAAAAACTTGTGCGATAAATTTCCGGGGACTCTGTCCCAGGAAATAACAATAAGATGTATGACAAATCAAGCATGGGAAATGACACGAGACGGTAACGCAGACAGCCGAAAGGAGGTGTTACTGACGAAAACAGATCAAAAAATACCAACAAAATATTGAGACCCAAAAAGAAGGATCCGCTGGAATACAAAAGCCCTAAAAGAATCAAAGGAACGTGTTGGACATCAAAAATTGGATACGAACTCTTCGCAAAAATGTGCGCGCGACTACACATGAACGCAAAAACAACAACGGTCATTGGATTCAGACGTGTGCAAGGTGTAATTACTAACTTCCCCAGCTAAAAGCAATGGAATTCTCAAAGTCACAACTAAAAGCACTTCCAGAAAATTGCTCCCAAAGAAGTCCTTTTATTAAAACTGCACAGGAATTAAATTTGAGTCAATTTTTAAAACTTCACTTTCATAATTTTTTAATGGAAATTAATTTTTTCATTCACTGGTTGTAATAACAGACCAAAAAATTATAAAATAAGACAAGATTAATTAAAAATTTGGGGCGAAAAAAAACTGCTAACAAACCGAAAACTGCGAGTTTGAAATACTCATTCAAGACATTTCAGACAAACGAGCAGCATTAAAAACTCATAAAACATTAAAATGAATAAGATTAAATAATATAACACGATATATATAAGGATTGCAACTACAGTACTATTGGGAGTAAGACAAATTCAACTATACTATAGCAGTTAAGAGGATCAAATAACAAGCTCCGTATCGAAAGTATGATCAAGTTAAGAAAGAAAATAAACGGCTTCTATCACAATTATGTAATAAATAGATATTGATGATTTTGGGGAATCATATTAATTGAAGTACTGCCCGAAAAATATATGGCCATAGTCTTCCCTTCTTGGGGTAAATGTTGAACGTTATATATTTTGAATACGTTAGACAACCTGACCTAATCTTCGTAACAGGCAGGACCATGTGGAACTATAACTCATCATCAGCAAGATTTAATCATGCTAACAGTTGCGTGAATAAGTCCCCCCGTCGACCACAATGCGCGCTAGATAAATCCTATATTACGCTCACCTTCAAGAGATGTCGTGCAAAATTTACGTCTAATCCCATTAGTTGTGAATACGACGCGGATGTAACATTTTTATTAGGAAAAAAGGGAAAAAAGAAATTTCGTGTTTGAAATAATACTGTTTCTGAAGAAAAAATCCGGTGAACAAAAACTGGCTATAGAATGATTACTCCAAAAACAAAATGTTTAAATGTCAACCCTCGAATAACAATGCGAGTTGAAAATACTCATTCAAAACAATTCAGACAAACGTTAACATGCAATGAAAAAATAACAAAAACGAGTTGAGGCGTCTGTATTAAAAATTATATGTTTCAAAATAGGCACTTCTTATCCATCCATAAACATAAATCGCAAAACACCTTAAAAGATGAGCAAATCATCAACGGCTCGAAATGGTGGACATCCCGTCCTGACAAGGCCCAGTTAGAATCCATCGCTTCTGGGCCAATTGTGCACGTCACACTCAAGACCAAAAAAGAACATTCACTACTTGTTGCGACTGTGTTTTTGCAGTCGATACTATCCCCGAGTTTCCGTCGATATGTGATCAATATGAAACACGCTCCAACACGCCAAATCTCCTGAGTCCAATCGCAGGTCGCTGAGGACAAGCGTGACGGTATACATCGCCGTGCTCCGGAAGCGATGAAGACCAAAATCCGTCAAAGTAATGGCCTCTTTTGGATGCGCATTGAATAATTTTAACAATTACCTTATAGGAAAAAGCACATACAACAGGCGGACATTATAGGCGTTATGGAAGCAGTTTGAAGTCGAAATGCTTAAAAACGCCCATACTCGAAGAAGAAACAAGTGCCAAACAAACACAACGCACCGGTCAAATCATGAGGAAACGAGTGGCCAAAATCCATAAATTGGACTTCGGGGATGCTTCCACACCATGGGTTCAAGCCACCCACAGGATTCTCATCTGCCCCACCAGACTTTCTCTTGCCGGTAGCACCTCAAAAGGATCCGCAGGGAAAAATTGGCTGCATAAAGTGTCGCCTATGAATACCAAAATGGACAAAAAATGGAAGGTTCTTATAATGTTGTACGCCCTTGAAGAACTAGCTGTATATAATAAAACGAATTTACAAAAAAAGTGTTTCTTTGTTAGACCGGGGGACTTTCAGACAACCCTGGTAGCCGACGTCCAACAAACGAACCGTCTCATAGCGATAAGTCGCAACAACAATTTGTGGTACCACTGTAACGCAGAGAAGGAACATATAACATCTCCAAAATTTCAAGAGCAAAAGTTAACATGTACATTTCTCAAAAGAATTTCCCGCCAAACATAAATCGGCCACAGAAATAATATACGGAAAAATAAAATGATGCCGCAAACATGTTTACATGTCACCATTCCAAAACACATTGGCTGAATTTTGTGAATATATCCTCTCTGTGATAAAAGTCACTAGGATTGAAAGAATTGCAAAGATCATTCTTCCTTCGTTAAAAACTTTTAAATACAATATATTGGAATATTTATATATCATGGAACTGACTAAGGTTTTAGTGTATACGCTCTCATAACAATACCATTGGAGGAGAAAATATACTAGAAAACTTCCGCTCCTAAAATCAAGCACAAAAATATTTGTGTAATTAATTCAAGCCAAACTATGAATCCAGACATGCTGTAAATCATCCCTGGCATATTAGTTTAAATAAAAATAATTGTGCGTGCCAAATTCAAATTCGGGTATATTAAACTAGTTAATGCATTTAAAATTATCGAATACCGAAACTACCACCGTAATGAATCTAATAGGATGTAAACCAAAACAATATAGACGGCCGAACTTCGGCCAGCCGAATCTAGTACCGCCACCATGGAGGCGTAGAAACTCACGAAAAACTGTCATCCATCAATCGAATACTGGTTGTGTACTAAATGTTCTAAATGTGATTGCATAAGTGAGACATTAACAACAATAGGAGGAAGTTACAAATAAAACGTAATGATAGGAACTTTAGCACGACAGACCAGAATGAAAATAAGGGTCGCTAAATGAGGCTATATACAATTATTGAAGACAGCAAAGTTTTTTGATTGGGACGATATTATCTGAGGCTAATATAGACTATAACCGAATATGGACTAGCATGTATAAACGTCCATTATACTACACAACAAAATTTGCAACAGACCGGATGAAAGTCTCTCCAAAGCCAAAACCAATCACGGGATCGTTATATGGGCTATAAGATAGGGACTGGAATAGACTACTTTTGGCATGGTTTACATATCATATACACCACCACTACAAAATTTAACCAGATCGATGACTTTTTGCTTCTCCAAAAGCAACGGGAGTCAAATCTGGGATCGGTTAAGTATGGTGTCTACATATTAGAACTGATATGAACAATTCCGCATGTTGATACCATATACTAACATGACGTACCAAATTTCTAACCAATCGATGAAATGCTCTTCAAGGTCTCCGAGTCAAATATCGGAATCGGTATATATAGGCCATATATAAATCGATCGGATTTCGACCATTTGCATGGAAATTTAGCGATATATAACTTTGCGCCAACGTAGCCAAAATTTCAACTAATCAATGAATTGTGGTCTTACCAAAGGCTCGCGGAGTCAATATGGTAGATGTTATATGGGGGCTAATATATAATATGAGACCGATGACCAATTTCATGTTCTAGAGACCATATACACCACCATACCAAAGTTTCTCACGGATCGGATCAAATTTCCTATATCTAACAATGTTTCCTTAAGTTTAAGAATGAAACTTCTTTATACGAATAACTAAAAATTTCCAAGTGTACGTAACGATGATAACATCATAAAAAGACAGTCAGAGATTTACATTTTAAAGAAATTTAACTAAAATATAGAATCTTGTTTTAGGTCGTTTTGTCTTATTTTAACGACATCTTGTTAGCAGTAATAAAAATTTCTTCATTCAAAAAACTTCTATAACCCATGCAAAATAAACATATTATAAAAATTCCAGCCTGTTCTAGTTAATGAACTATCCTAACGCTTTCAGTTAAGGATTTACTGAAACAAGAAATTATTATGGCACACAAAAATTAACTTAATAAAATAAAACGCTAAACTAAAATTAAATAAGCACTTGTCCCTAGTTCGAAAGACACTTTTTCGGGTGACCATCAATGAAATTTAGTTTAATAGAGAAATAAACATTAAATATTATAGATATAGTTTCAAGATATAAAAAGAAATTAGTTTTCATCTATTATCATGCAAAAAAACTAACTGACCCAAAAGCCAAGATTGAAACATATAATAGAAAAAAATCAGAAAAAATAATGCGATTGTGAACATGAATATAATTAAATAACGAAGAGAAGTCACACTACTGAAAAAACATGAACCCACAGTAAGAAAATTGATTAATTTAGAAAATTTGAATAGTTTTAGAAATTCATTCAACTAAAAACAGTATAAAAACGCTGGCATCACGCCGAATTCACAAAAACATAAGTAAATATTTTCGACAAATTCAATGAAATTATTAGACCATAAATAATATTTCAAGACTTTTTGGAAAGAAAACTTTGTATTTGAAGAAAAAATTGACGTCAAAATTGCAAAAAATGCTGCTATGACATACGAAGTTCATGGAAGGACTCCTTTTAAAAATATTTACAAATTTAAAGAAATAATGAACTAAGTTGTGAAATACTAATTGTAAAACTTACATTCAATTGTGTATAATTGTTCCCTTCTTAGTCATTTTAACGAACGTAAGCAAAAAATTATGAAGAGTAAAATGAAACTCTCCAAATATTCATAATTCAATGAAACTAAAAATATTGTTAATTGCCTTTAGTGAAAATATCGAGATTCACATTTTAACTATTTTTGTTCCCAAAGGAAACTGACAGATACTCAAAAGCATCGTAGAATTACTTTAGTAAGCATACTTCCCAATATCTTATGAATATTAAATTGGAAACTCACATCAGGAGCCGTCGAACTGACTGACACTTCCACAGATGTTGTGAAATGCATTAACATATATTAGTATGGAATTATTCAGTTAAAGCACCGGAAACAAAATCCGAATCACCAACACGAAGCATACGCAATACCTCAACAAAGCTAACATTTTGAGCAAAAAATTGATACATGCTGAAAAAACATGAATCCCTTCCAGAAAGACAAATTTGTTAATTCTTAGAAAATTCTAGAAATTTTTATAAACATGTTAACTAAACAGTATTACCAAACGCCTGACATTCTACTCGATATCGAACAAAAACTAATTAATTTTTCCGATACAAATTAAAGATTTATTTCTTGCTTCTTAAACGAAAATTATTAAAATGAAGAAAAACTTAGCAAATGCAAGAAGTCCTAGGCATACGAAATATAGATGGGCGCTTTAAGTAAAAATACAAATAAAAGAAATAATGAATTTTTGGGGTGCAAAGACAATTAGTATATCTTTTAGCTCATCTGTGTATAATTTATGCGTCTTAGTAAGTATCAACTAAACGTCATTTTTAGTGTAATAAGGGCATAATATTGGAATGTAATAACAAATATGTAGTTATCGACCATGGATAAATTATTATTGTATATATTACTTGGTTCAAGGCCATTTTTTTATGCGAATAAACATGTGAATTCCAATATCATGTAGAATTTTGGCTGGATAGTCAGATAACTAAAATATAACAGAAGAATAACTTATTAACAAAATATATTAGTATAAATGATGTACTTCTAAAGCATTTGATGTAACGAAATATAGAAATTACTAAATAGTGTAATTTATTATTTATTGCTCCTTTTAGAATGGCATTACCAAATTAGTACAATTACCCACTAAATCCTGACATAAATGAATAGAAAAAATTCAGTAAAAAGTGCTACTGGAAAAAGCTTAAGAAGTACAAGTAGGTAAAATTGACTTCATTTAGAAAAACTTGAATCAAATTGTACCACTTTGAATTTTAGATACAATGTGAATAAGTTATAGTAGATATTACTTTTAGTTCCATTTGATAAATTAAGCTAAATAAAATCAATCACAAGGCAATTAAATAAAATCATTAATGTCATGTAAAATAAAGGTACATCGAGAAATACTATAAAAAACCCAAAAAACTATTTATAATTACATGACAATCGGAAAACAAACGCAAAATGAAACTACATAATTACTCGTTTAATTCATTTGAATACCTACCTACATGCACCACTGCACAGAAACCGGTGTAAAAATGGTATCTATTGATTTTTTTATATATTTGAACCTTCGCAAAATATCAAACTTTATCTCTAAGAAAAATGTTCGTTAAAAATGTTATGTCAATAACACACAGCCATTTTTGGTTTATACTAAGCAGTATCCCTTTCTGCATGTTTTTTAAAAGACACATTTTGAAGTTTCTGTATAGGAAAGAAAGCCCTTCAAGATAGTTGGGTTCCACCGAAACATATGTCAAATACATCTGTAAAGAACGACAATCCATAATTCCCATCGACTAACCTCCTTTACCACAAGAAAACTGCAAGTAAACCAAATTATATCAGAATTGTTTTGTAAATATAAGAAGACCCTCACCTCACGAAGGCTTGAAATTAAGCGCAGTTATTGAAGAGAAAGTCCAATATTCTAAAAAAATTCGCAGATCGTGCCTGCGAAGCTGCCCTACAACTCGCTGCGAAAAAGCGAAATTTGTAGGAGAAAAATAAAAAGCGATTCCTCTATATTGCAGCCAAAACACCGAGCACATCTC
>PGFW01000843.1:15661-28811 GCA_003123925.1 Haematobia irritans
TTTTTTTTTCCAATAAATAGGCGATCATTTGCTTGGTAGTATATCGTGCGCGAGCAACTTTTGTTGGATTCGACTCACCTTGAATACAGTCGACTGCTGTTTAGTTTCGGGCTCATATGCGAAAATCCATGATTCATCACCTGGCACGATGCCATAGACGAGCTTCGAGGTACCGCGGTTTTTGGAGCATTTCGTTCGACCAATCGACATGAGCCTACTTCTAAGCGATTGACAAATTGTGTGGTATCCAACGTGAACATTTTTTTTTGACGGTCAAATGTTTATGCAATATTGAATGTATGCTGGTCTCACTAATGAATTCTCCACTCGATTGAATTCACCATGCCATCGATAAACCCGGATCCGAAATATAAAGGGCAACCCTCGTAAGACCATTTTGATCGCAATCAGATGAAGTTTCAGCGTCTTTTCGTGAGTTAAAATATCAAGAAACCTATTATAAGTCTCGAGAAAACATATTTTTTGGATGGACATTTTCTGACGACTTGGGTCAGCGGATTCGGCTAAAATTTGGCCAAGTAAAATATTAGTACAAAATTTCCGAACAGCCGACGAAAATTTAAAATATGATAGATGAATTTCTTCTTTTAGAATCGCAAACCGGCAGTTCCAAATTGTTTAAAATCTTCGGATTCGACCGACCATTACCAAGATGGCCGAGTGACGTTGGGTCGAACTCTCCTCAAGTGTGCATAAAATATAAACAAGCTTTTAGATTGTAAATATCTTTTATTGAAGAATATTGATGCCGAATAAGGATGTATATCAAAAAATGTAAGAAATTCCAGGGTGTGGATTTCTTCAGAAATGTATAATTTTTGGGTAGATAACAAATAAGGGTTCTTAAAACTACGATTAAACAATAAACACATACAATTTGGATCATTCAATTATAAATGAAATACAAATATAGGATCTTATAAATTCTCATCGATAAAACAATAACTAACGCCACCCACTAAACCTTATTAATACCAGTTAATTCTTTGAGATTATTTATCAAATACTTGTTGTATTCTTTGAAGTTTACTGGAGTAGCCGATTGTACAGTTAGCTTGCTACGGCTCATATCCTATGATGGTGAAAAAAAAAACGATTAGAGGAATTAAAAAAAAAAATATACGTGATGAAATATATTTACCCCATAGTTTTCAACTTTTGAGCGCAATTTAAAAATATACGAATGGAAATTTATTGAAGTGAAAATTTCCTCAGCTTCTGCTGGATTATTTTCCATTGCTTCTCCAATTTCTTGGGCCGAACGACCCAACAACTGCTCACCGATATCGCTGAAACATGTAACCCAACGATTTGATGTCCAGTCACCAATGCTCATCTAAAACCAATGACATGTTATTTATATTCGGTATATTTTTTGTTTTGTGTTCTAGATAATTACATTAACCAACAGGCGATACTTGAAATTGGGGAATACTGCATTACATCTTTCACAACGATAATGGCCATTGTTTTCATCGATAACCTTTTTATTACATTCAGCTTGAGGGCATGCTTTATAATAGGCATTATTGCTTTTAACCAAATGAACCACAGCTTTGGTTTGAAAGTAATCTGCCTTATCACCAGTTCCCAAATTACGAGCTTCATGGAATGTGCGCCATTCGGTAGAGAAACCTCCCCCGGCACCAGTTCTGAGATAAATATAAGACCACATAGTTAATTTTGCGCGATTATTTTATCCTTTGTTTAATTGAATTTACCTTGCTGACACAGAATTTGTTATATTAGCACCACCGCCATTGTCAAACCAGCCACGAAGCTTGTGTCCTTCTGGTATATCAGGATTAATTTTGATTACCGATCCATTACCCATGCTGATAGATTTTCCTCCATTGAATTCGTTAATGCGACCACCTTTTACCAAAATTATTGGCTGTACATGACCATCAAAATTGACTGCATCATCACCCCATATGGTTAGGGTTACCGCAGCATCACTTGTGTCCACCAATGTGAGATCACGTTTCTTGAATTCTTTATTTGTTGTGCGAGATGTAAAAACTTGCAATTCTCCAACCTCCTTACAAACACCAACTACATCTACCGCAGCTTTGGGTTCCATATTTGCAATTTGGGATATGGGAACTAGGTCGTATTTAACTTCTGGTATGCCTCCATCATCATCTTCACACAACTGGACTACGGTATCACTGGTGAAAGTCATCTCATAATCATTTTTCAGAGTGCAAAATTGCTTATTTGCTGGTTTCAATTGACATTTCGAAATGAAATACACCTTATCCACCTCTATCATATCGTAATATTTGTCACATTGCTCACGGAATGCGGTAGCACGAATTTCTCCAGAGTCATCCATTAAATCCATGCTGAATAGCTTACCCTCACCTTTGGCATTACTCCAAGTACGTAATGGAGATTTGGCTGTGACTCGGACTTTAATGACCCATTTATTTTGATATGGGCTAAGACTAGCAATTGGATGAGTCAATCCCGAATTGATGGTCTGATCCAAAGTGTTATTATTATGATTTGTATACATTGGTTTTGGTTTATTTTCAACTGGTTTGGAAGCAGAGGTTGTGGGAGCGCTAGCATTTGATGCAGCCTCTGTATAAGAAACGGGTTCTCCAATCTTTTGTTTTACTTGTTCTCCAGGATTTAGAATAGCCATTTCCAAAATAATGAGTACACGTCTAAGAGAAAAATTGTGAATAAAATTAAAAAAAAAAAGAAAATTGTGTAGCAACTTGGAAAATATGTGTCTACATTTATAAGTTCATTTTATCTTCTTTACGATGATCAAAATGCTATCAAATTTCCTCGCTGCTTATGTTGTTCCAAATTTTATCAACTGCTACAGTTAATTCAATATAGTAAATGGATACTAGTTGGTTTTCCTATATGTAATATGTTCCTTGTTTTTTTCATGTTAGAAAGACTTTACATCTTTCCCTTCTTAGTTTTGCCTGTTTTATAGACCGGATGTGAAATCACCAGAAACCCTTGCACAGTTACTCTACGATATCCAAAGCCAAGTGTCTTGGTTGCTGACTAGAGAAAAGATAACGGTTCATAGATTTTCCTTTACTCGTAGTAGGTGAATTATTCCAAAGTAATTCCACACAATTCACATCATATTGTCGCTCCTTTAGATAAAAGTATCACACTCGAATAGTTCCTAAAATTCTACCACGCTATACTCCACTAATTCGTGTATTGAATGGTATCACTTTGTTTTCTCTACTTGAATCAGAAGCAAACTGGAAGGGAATTCATCCATTCATCTCCTCAAACTTAAAAATTAACGCAATACAACACACGATAATGGGCCGCCAGTATCTTATGTGCAGCTTCTATGGGGTTAATCCTTCTCCCACCAAGATATACAACATATGATGAAGCATTCAATGGGGAAAGCGAAATTTACCAGAAATGGCATAACAATGGTATCCTATACTCTCAGTGTTTGAACTTATATTCATGGTCTACCGAACAATTTGTAAAATTCAAATTTTGCATATATTGGATCTTGAGGTTTATTTTTTATCCGATCTTTTTCAAATTGGACACTGCACAAAAAAGTTATATATGTTTATAATCACATAACATAGATCCCTTATATATAAAATTCCACAGATTTGTCTTCGTCAGTGTACTGCTTGATCAGATGAAAAAAACATTTCACATATCGTTTATGTCTATCAATATTTACACCAAGAAAACATCATAACCCAGACATTATGTAGAAATTCTAGGATTTAGAAACTATTTTTCTACACTAGTGGGTTAACGTATAGATTTAAAAATTTTTAATTCAATTAAAATCAGTCAAGATATTAGTTTTTCTCTTCAATTTAAAACTCTGTTCTGGAAGATAGTTTTTTTTTAATATTTGCGCAACAAATACCATACGCGAAATTGGTGCAAATTGCCATTGACGGACTTATCACAGGAATCATACCGGTGCTCCAGTTTATAGCAATTTCTAAATTTTTATGTAAATTCTTGCTTTCAACTGAATTTACTGAAATAGAATTATCAAAATAATATTGTGTTCAAAATATTCAAACGTGCCTCCCTTCGGGTGCTCAAAATTAAATGGGTTCCTAATAGTTAGGCGGAAACTGCTTCTTTGCGACCTGTCTATGTGATGGTCATATTAAATTGTCCCAGGATGCGTTCTTTGGAATGAGTCAAAGTCGTGGCCTAAGGTATAAATTTACCTCGTCAATAGCAAACTCATGTTTAAGTAGCCGGACACTTCCGTTTCGATCGGAACGGGGAATATGTATGGACCAGTCCCGAAGTTGATCCTTTTTTCGTTTATTGCCCAATAATGTTAGAGGTGAAAATATGTGTCTACATTTATAAGTTCATTTTATCTTCTTTACGATGATCAAAATGCTATCAATTTCCTCGCTGCTTATGTTGTTCCAAATTTTATCAACTGCTACAGTTAATTCATATAGTAAATGGATACTAGTTGGTTTTCTATATGTAATATGTTCCTTGTTTTTTTCATGTTAGAAAGACTTTACATCTTTCCCTTCTTAGTTTTGCCTGTTTTATAGACCGGATGTGAAATCACCAGAAACCCTTGCACAGTTACTCTACGATATCCAAAGCCAAGTGTCTTGGTTGCTGACTAGAGAAAAGATAACGGTTCATAGATTTTCCTTTACTCGTAGTAGGTGAATTATTCCAAAGTAATTCCACACAATTCACATCATATTGTCGTCCTTTAGATAAAAGTATCACACTCGAATAGTTCCTAAAATTCTACCACGCTATACTCCACTAATTCGTGTATTGAATGGTATCACTTTGTTTTCTCTACTTGAATCAGAAGCAAACTGGAAGGGAATTCATCCATTCATCTCCTCAACTTAAAAATTAACGCAATACAACACACGATAATGGGCCGCCAGTATCTTATGTGCAGCTTCTATGGGGTTAATCCTTCTCCCACCAAGATATACAACATATGATAGCATTCAATGGGGAAAGCGAAATTTACCAGAAATGGCATAACAATGGTATCCTATACTCTCAGTGTTTGAACTTATATTCATGGTCTACCGAACAATTTGTAAAATTCAAATTTTGCATATATTGGATCTTGAGGTTTATTTTTTATCCGATCTTTTTCAAATTGGACACTGCACAAAAAAGTTATATATGTTTATAATCACATAACATAGATCCCTTATATATAAAATTCCACAGATTTGTTCTTCGTCAGTGTACTGCTTGATCAGATGAAAAAAACATTTCACATATCGTTTATGTCTATCAATATTTACACCAAGAAAACATCATAACCCAGACATTATGTAGAAATTCTAGGATTTAGAAACTATTTTTCTACACTAGTGGGTTAACGTATAGATTTAAAAATTTTTAATTCAATTAAAACAGTCAAGATATTAGTTTTTCTCTTCAATTTAAAACTCTGTTCTGGAAGATAGTTTTTTTTTAATATTTGCGCCAACAAATACCATACGCGAAATTGGTGCAAATTGCCATTGACGGACTTATCACAGGAATCATACCGGTGCTCCAGTTTATAGCAATTTCTAAATTTTTATGTAAATTCTTGCTTTCAACTGAATTTACTGAAATAGAATTATCAAAATAATATTGTGTTCAAATATTCAAACGTGCCTCCCTTCGGGTGCTCAAAATTAAATGGGTTCCTAATAGTTAGGCGGAAACTGCTTCTTTGCGACCTGTCTATGTGATGGTCATATTAAATTGTCCCAGGATGCGTTCTTTGGAATGAGTCAAAGTCGTGGCCTAAGTATAAATTTACCTCGTCAATAGCAAACTCATGTTTAAGTAGCCGGACACTTCCGTTTCGATCGGAACGGGGAATATGTATGGACCAGTCCCGAAGTTGATCCTTTTTTCGTTTATTGCCCAATAATGTTAGAGGTAGGTTAGGTTAAAGTGGCAGCCCGATTAACTTTCAGACTCACTTAGACTATTCAGTCCATTGTGATAGGTTAGAGGTAACTTAGTTAAAAAAAAAATAATTGGCAAGCAATTACTCTTAAATGGAAATATTTACTTTCTCATGGTCATGTCCTTTGAGAAAAATGCATTATTCTCAAGCATACAAGTATTTCTAGGGGTATGGTATAAACGATCTTGGCAAGACGGTTTTCACCTCAACTACTTGTCCAGTTTTGATTGGGTACGTATGGGGGAAGTTGTAAAAGGCTTAAATATTTAGAATTGAAAATTTTCAGAACATTTAAGCACATCTGTGATGCTCGGCCGGAGCTTGGAATTACAGAAGAAATGTTACTACGGTTGTATTTGAGAGAAGCCAAAACTCCTATAAAACTGAGCACACAGCCAAACACACTGTCGTTTCGACATGTATAAGTGTAGTTTCCTTATCATTACTGCGAGTGGAAACGGAATTCATTTTCGATTGCATGGAGACTATTATGAATGATACAAAAAAAGTGTCTGAAAATTTCTTGACAGTTCTTCGTTTTCCAATAAATAAAGAATGCCTTTTTATGCGTAGATACTTTTTTTCCGACAAACTGAATTTCACTACCCACTTTTTATATACCATAATACATAACTAGAAATAAACATCAATACTCACTTTCCGGAATCGTTTTTGTTGACCACGGACGTTATGTATTTATCCACACGAACAATAGCATGCTCCTTTAGTTTATCCTCACCAAACATGGGATTCAATTGCGTGGCCAGCATCGCATAACTATTGAAATATTTACTGTCCGAAATCAATAATCTCATACGTGCATTGTCACCGCCCGCAATACGCTTTACACCTAATATTTGAAAAACAGGCGATTCCACTTCCTCGCCAGCCATAATGCGCTGGAATAACATAACACAACAAAAAAAAAACAATATCGATGTATTTCACAATGTCCCAAAATCAAAATTTTCCTACTTACCGGTATGACGCCAACTGATAATGAAGCTATTCCAGGCATATTATTATGGTAATTCTCTTCTTAGGTGTGTTGTATATTAAATATAGGAATAGTTTTTAGTATTTATAATGTTCTAAACAAGAAGCGAGCGTACGTAATTTTTTTAATCACGACAATAAGTTAAACAATGCTATCTCGCGGTTGTCTTTTCGCACAATGATTACTTCTTCTGTTTTTGGCATCAAACTAAAATCAGGCGGGAAGTGATCACAAAGTTGATGTATTTTTAATAACGCCGTAAAGCAGTGTTGCTAAAAAGTGATGTCAATTTAGCTGTTTTAGACCTAGATCCAGCTACTTGTGAGGCGTTATTATCGATTGTTTTCATTTTGCTCCCATAGGAAATACATTGCAGAACTGTGTTATTGGCACGCAAACGAAATTTCCGGTAGAGGTGCATACGAGGTTTTAGCTTGAATTTTTTGATTTCAATTCTGCTATTTTTGTTATATTTAAAATATCGATAACTGGTCATTCTAGTCCCTCGACATTTTAAATATTTTATAATCTACAACATTAAACATTGACCCAGACCTCACATAGTATATCTATATATTCTGGATCGTAGTGAAATTCTGAGTCGAACTAGCCATGTCCGTCTGTTGAAATCAAACTAACATCTGAACGAAACAAGATGTCAAACAAGATATTCGAGTTTGAAACAAGATATTCGAGTTTGAAAATTAATCCGTAAAAACGCAATCAACTTACAATTTTTTTGCAAATTTTTATTAAAACTTGATGGGAAATGACCCAAAGCAATAATTGAAAAATAATAATTAGAGAAACCTGAGAAAACGTAGGTTTTATCGCGATAATGCCAACAGGCCTATATAACGAAAATGTAGTTTGTGTGCCGATAACACAGTTTATCATGTTTTTGTAATAGGAGCAAAATGTGAATAATCGATTAAAAAATGGCTTTACACCTAACTTTTCGTCCATCTTCATTGTTTGTGTTTATGCTTCTTCTTATTTCTTCATGTTGTTTATTCATAATTTGTTCTTGTGAAATGTTGAGGGTAAACTGAACGAAACACTAAACAAATAGGCGAAACCTCTGTCGTAGTGTTTATCCGACGTCTAATGAAGCTTTCAGGACTATCAGTTATTCCGGACGGAATGTCGGTGTTTGTAAGAATCTTACGAGTTGCTGTCGGATCGATACTTTGTCGCGATAAGACTAAATATCAGGTAAAGTGAAACCGCTTAAGTAAAGCTTTTTAAACCACGCATTACTGAGAGGCGGATAATGCACTCGCTGTTTGCTCGAAACTGGGTTTGAACACACGACCCTATGTATGCAAGGCGGATGCGGTGAAAGGATGCTTCATACCACATTGTATTGTGGATTTAATTTAAAAATGGAAATGATCTGAGTCTAGCGCAATATCAGACCTAAAAAAAGTTCACGGCTGTTTGTCGATAAAAGCACTTGACGAAATTTTTTTTTTTATTGCAATATAGCAATGATTCTTATAGATAGCGGAAATTTCATTAGCGGATATTTACGTTCTTTCATTGGAAACAGCATTGTAAACATCGATGACACGACCAATATCAAACTATCCATGGTTGAAAATGTTTTCTCAGTCGAAAGTAAAATTTCTTGTATGCAGCCTCGCAACAAATTATTGTTGTGACTGATAACAATCGATACAACGCACCACGTAACTTTCGTTGACATATATAGCAATGCATTTCTTATAGGTAGCGAAATTTATTAGAATTTCATTTCGTTACAGTTTAAGTCTATGTTTACATTTTTGTCTATATATGAAAAAAAAAGACATATGCATTTGTTTATAGAAAATAATGTTTATTTTTTATTAAGAGGAAGATAAAAGGATATTAGTAATCTCTTAAATTTATTGGTTAGGTTTATTGTTTTTGCTATCCAAGTTTATGTTATTTTATTGGGTTTCGGCACAACACGTCGATGCTATCAAAACTTATACAACTTTCGCATGAAACGAGCATATTTAATGCGATTATAAAGAAAAATCGGCTGACTTCATGGGACTATAGGCAACTGGTTTCACCGATTGCAATCTGCTTCACTTATTGGCAGTATTCCTATTAACTTGCATCCCGTAATGGTTCTCAGCTACAATTCTGAAAATAAAAAAAAATTAACAAACTTTAAAAGTTGTCTTTTCAATAGATTAAATCACGAAAGAAACTATGACAGGATAAACGCCGTATTGTACATTTAGTTTGATATTTCGGTTGTTCATGTTTGATGAATGCAGTTTTTACAATACATGTGTTATGCGATTTTACAGACTATCAGTTATTCCGGAGGAACGAGTCGCCGTGGTCGAACATATCCCATATATTGTGCACTGATTGATACAGTTAAGTCGAACGGGTAATTCGATACTGGCTGCATTTGTTTATTGAGATCGAGGCTACAACACATTTACCGATGTATTTAAGCCATCCGCCGACAAGTCGTATCGAATTCGACACACTGTAAGATTCTTCACAAAACACCGGACATTCGTCCGGATAACTGTAGTTCTGTTAAAAGCGCATTATTATGTAAACAAATCGATGACAACAGCTCTTGAATAATTTAGTTAGCAACAAAATCCAATTCATTTTTTATATTTCAGCGTTAACAAAAATGAAAACATTAATGTGTCTGGTAATTATCAGAAATGCATAGCTTTTGTTGCTGTGCATAAAGAATTTCGAGGACGGTCGTTATCGAATTTGTAAAGGGGTGATTCTTTGAGGCTTAGGATTTTCATGCATTGTATGTTGGAGCAGAATCACGTGGGATTTCAGACATGGGTGCAAAGGAGAGATGCTCAGTTATGCTGTTGGACATTTCATCCATGAATAGACTACGATCTGCCAGCAAGCGTCGAATTTTCAGTGAATGAAGGGCCCTAGAAAGTTGGCAGAAAAATTCCGGCTTTTTTATCGAACAGATTTGTTCAGCGATGGAGGCTCATTGTCTGGATTGAATGGTAGCGTAAATAAGCGCAAAATTGCCGCATTTGGAGTGAAGAGCAACCAGGAAGCCGTTCAGAACTGCCCATGCATCCCGAAAAATGCAGTGTTTGGCACTGTGGATTTGTACGCTGCGTGGAATCATTGGACCGTATTTTTGTCGAAAGATGCTGTTGCGACGCAACGTTACGGTGAATGGCGATCGCTATCGTTCGATTGCTACAAATATTTTGTTGCCAAAAATGCGATAAGAACTGAACCTTGGTTATGACATGTGGTTTTCAACATGATGGCGCTACATTGCCACACAGCTCGCGATTACTATGGCCATTTTGAGGAGGAAACTTTCGTGAGAACAATTCATCTCAAGAAATGGACCGGTAAGTTGGGCCACCAAGATCGATGCGATTTGACGCCTTTCAGACTATTTTTTTGTGGGGGCTACGTCAAGTCTAAAAGTCTACCAGAAAAAAATAAGCCAAGAAACTATTCAGCTTTGGAGACAAGCATGTTCCGAAGAAATTCGGTCTATATTCGGGCCCCGAAATGCTCGAAAAATAATTGCCAAAATTTCGACTATTCCGAATGGACACCTAAGACGCGCAGCCAGCAGGTCAACCATGTTAAATGAGATTGATTCTTCAAAAAGTAAAGTCATGGACCAATCTAACGTTTTCGATAAAGACCGATGAGATTTTTGCAAATTTTTATGCCGGTTTTTTATTTTAAAAAGAAAGTATCAACTCTTAACAAATCAACCTTTATATCCATAGACCAAGAAATATGGAGACGAATACTTTTATACATTCACGCATAGTTTGGTTTATTTGCAGTTGACAGTCATTCGACTTATACCGATCTTTGAGCTTGGTAAAACTGAAAGCCGGTTTCCCCACCTGGCAAAAATTAGCTATTTTATAGCACATTTGTTACTCGACATGCATTTTTCTTAACAATTAAAATTCATTTTATTCATACAAAATTTCGTAGCGTTTACAATATAAGTATTAAAGACTATTTTTGAATATACTATCATATTGATTAAATTAGATTTTGTAGGCAAAAGTGGGGAAAACAAAATTAATTTAAATTACAGAGAAGGGTTCAAGAATTAGCGTAATTAGAGTAAAGGTGAATATATATAAATTATTTTAAAAAGAAAAATAATTTATTATATACCATTTACTCAAAGCTTGGTGATGTCATAGTTTGCAGTAGGAATTACTATAATTCTAAACAATCTCTCATTACTTCGTAAGGAGAGTCTATTATTTTGTTGAAGAAATTGATACTTTGTCTATCTAAGTGTTCTTTAAAAAGTTCGTATCCTGTTTCATTATGTAGATGAAAAGTTGAATATCTCCATGATTTGTTGTTTATCAATTTCAAACATTTGTTTTGAATGATTTGCAGCTTTTTCATGTGGCTTTTGGCAGCATTATGCCATACAGGGTCAGGGTAGGACATAATCGGCCTTATTACACATTTGTATAATAAATTTTTATTTCTGTTATTTAATTTTGAACGTTTGTTGAGTAAAGGCCACAGAGAACGGAAGGCCTTAGTTGCTTCTGCACAGGTAGATTCAATATGTCTCCGAAATAAGAGTTTCTCGTCCAATATGACCCCAAGGTACTTGATTTCTTTGCCAATTCTGATTTCGTTTTGATTAAAGGTAAGAGGCCGCTTCGGGAGTCGTTTGGGTGACTTGTTGAATGGAAAAATAATGGACTGGGTTTTCCCATGATTAATTTTGATTTTCCATTTTTGAAAATAATTGTTACATATTGTCAAACTTTTTTCCATTTTTTTTCAAAAATGCACTGGTAAGTTTGCTTTTACTTATTAGTGCCGTATCGTCTGCATAGTAGGCAACATCGAAGTTTTTCGTAGCTTTGAAATCAGAGGTATAAAGGTTATATAAAATTGGCGATAAAATTGACCCTTGAGGGAGACCAGCAGGGATTGGCTTTAGTGAAGAGGTACAGTTATTAACGGATACTGCGAATGATCTATTGGAGAGAAAATCGGCAATAATTTTACAGAGGTATTTTGGGATATTCATAGAAATCATTTTAACTACTAGTCCGTTATGTCACACTGTATGGAATGCCTTCGAAAAGTACCACTCCAGTCGATCGCCTCTGACGTTTATTTGTGATGATTTTATTATGAATTCTTTTTACTTGGTGGACGGTGCTGTGTTGTCTTTTAATATAAAAATTGCTCTTTAGCCAAGAGGTTGTCATCTGTGATATAATCGTTGAGTCTGAAGAAAATACATTTTTCATACACTTTGCCTAGATTGCTTAGTAGACTGATGGGATATATAACATAGCTGGAGGGATTATTTGGTGGTTTATGTGGTTTTGGAATTGCGACAACTTTGGCCCTTTTGAAAGCTTGGGGAAATAGTTAAGCCGAATGCAACTATTAAAAAGCGCAACAAGTTTTTTTACACCGCTTTCCGGCAGATTTTAAGGAGCAGGTTAGGAATTTCGTCGAATCCGGGAGATTTAGTTGACTTTAGCTTAGATAGTATGAGAAACATATCGCTTTCTGTTATGATATCGATGTTGTCAACAGAAGGAGACATAGTTTTTATATTTTCACCGATGTTATTAATCTTATTTTATGGGTGAACATAATTTAATGTTACAAACTTGTTTTTTTTTTTTGTATTCGGCCTGTATTTGATTTTTCCAATTAATGAATTGTTGATAGAAACGAGCTCTAGGTCTGTATTTTTTATTTTATTTTTTTATTCAATATTTCGTCTTTTCATTGATTGAAAGACTTCATCGGGAAAATTATTGAAAACAACAAAATATTACACCCACTATTGAGTAGAACCTAACGACACAGCGTCTGTTGTCATACTTTGTCCCAAATACATGCATTTAAATATCACTCGATTTGGACAGAATTTGATAGACTTTTACGAAATCTATAGACTCAAAATTTAAGTCGGCTAATGCACTAGGGTGGAACACAATGTTAGTAAAAAAATATGGGAAACGTTTAAATCTGAAGAAGTTTTGAGGAAACTTCGCAAAAGTTTATTTATGATTTATCGCTCGATATATATGTATTAGAAGTTTAGGAAAATTAGAGTCATTTTTACAACTTTTCGACTAAGCAGTGGCGATTTTACAAGGAAAATGTTGGTATTTTGACCATTTTTGTCGAAATCAGAAAAACAT
>PGFW01000851.1:4071-16103 GCA_003123925.1 Haematobia irritans
TAAAAGTTTTCCTGTAATGCTTAATAAATCATTCGTTAATTGGTCACAATCAACTGGTTGGGCCCTGCTCAACTGTCACTATCACTATGTCTAAATGGACAATGGCTATCCAATTAATTAGTTAATCAGATAATGGTTCTGTCGGTTCATCGGCTCTGTAGCCTGGGGATAGGACATCTGGATAAAAATAATTAAGTACTGGCCGGAATTGAAGGCCGTTACAAATATATATTAATATTTAAAACTGCCTGTATTACATTTCAAGCAGCCTTGATAAAAATTAAATTCTTGGGAACAAATGTGGAAAAATATGGTAAAAGTTACGAAATAAAAAATAGTTAAAAACCAGTATATACGCCATAAGTTCGGCATGGCCGAAGGCTTATGTACCCTCCACATGAATTGCGTAGAACTTCTACTGAAGACTGTCCATCCACAATCGAATTACTTGGATTGCCAGGTAACACTTGCCGACGGCCAAAGGTATGCTTAAAACTCTCTAACAATCGCTAATATATACCACATAGTCCATACGTGGCTATATATTAAACTAAAAAAAGGCCGATTAAAATACGTATAATAATTATATTTTAAAGTTTCTATAGAAATAAAATTTTGACAAAATAATTTTGACAACATTTTTCATATAGAAGTAAATTTGGTGAAGAAAGAACATTTCCATAGAAATAAATATTGGGAAAAAATTTCTAATAGAAATAAATTAAAATGTTATAGATGATGACAAAATTTTTCTTATATGAAATTTTTCTGTAGAAATAACATTTGACAATGTTTTTCTATAAAAATAAAATTTTGGATAGCATTCATTTTTGTGCTCGAGTCGGCACCATTGATTATGAACCGATACTGGACCAATTTTTCGTGTGATTGGGGATCGGCTATATATAACTTATTAGACCAATAATGGACCAATTTTGGCATGGTATTAGCGGCCTTTATACTAACACCACGTTTGCCAAATTTCAACCGGATCGGATGATATTTTGCTCCTCAAGCAGGCTCCGGAGATCAAATCTGCCGGGATCGGTTTTCTTTGGGGGCTATATATAATAATTGAACGATATGGACCAATTCTTGTTGTTTGTTAGGAGACCACATCTCTTAGCACCATGTTCCAAATTTTCAACCGGATCGTATGAATTTTGCTCTCCAAGAGGCTTCCGGAGGACAAATCTGGGAATCGATTTATATGGCGGTATATATAAATTATAGACCGATGTGCGAAACAATTTTTGCACAGTTGTTAAAGACCATATACTGACACCAAATGATGAAATTTGGTTCTCTTAGAGGCTCCGCAAGGCAAATCGGGAGATCGCGCTTTATATGGGGCGGGGCGCGGCTAATATATAATTATGGACCGATGTGGACCAATTTTAACGGTTGTTAAAAGCACCATATTACTAACACCATGTTACCAAATTTTCAGCCGGATCGGGATTGAAATGTTGCTTCTTTTAGAGGCCCGCAAGCCAAATCGGGGGATCGGTTTATTATGGGGGCCTATATATAATTATTGAACCGATTGAAACAATTTTGCCATTGGTTGTTAGGGAACCATATACTAAAACACTATGTACAAATTTCACCCGGGATCGGATGAAATTTGCTTCTCTTAGAAAGCCTTCGAAGCCAAATTTGGGGGTTCGTTTATCGCTTCACATTCTAATTATAAAGCTTGCAATTTTTATATAATTTCCATGAAATACAAATTTCGCTAGAGGAATTTCACTACCATAAAAGAACTAAGCAAACGAAAAAAGTCATTGCTGTATGCATATAGAAACGCATTTCTATGCCACAATGAATTTTTACTTTAACACAATATTAAAAAATGTCCATTAAGTTGGAATCGTTTTAAAACAGGGGAAAAATTGAGCAAAATTGATTTAATAAATTCAAAAACTTTCAAAAAGGTTCTGGGTATCTCGGCGCCACGATTTACCAGAAATTTTCAGAAAACGATGTGGACGATCATGAGTGAAAATAGTACCTCATTCTTGGTATTTGGTGTGGGAGAGAGACCTCTCCTCGCGCATTTTTTGGATATTTGGATCACAGCTTTTTCCAATTTGCTTGAAATTGTTAGGGAAGGCTGGGTGGCCCAGCAAAAAAGTGTTGCCAAAAAAGTAATGAAAATGTTTTTGATCCGGAAGTGGTGCAAAATTGACCAGAAGCGATGAATTTTACATGGCTTGTCATATGGAAAGTCCTCCATTTAACAGCCGTTGCACTGAATTTTCATCAATCCTTTAGGTATGATCCTTCAATTCAATGTTTTGGATGTAAATAAAAATTCTTGATGTTTGTGAAATTAAATATTTTTAATAATTTTTTGAAAATTTTTATTGGATTTCTAACCCTTGACGGAAACATTTGACCTCAATATTTCAAAAATTTCAAGTTTTTTCGTGATTTTATATTTAAGTCATTTTTTTCGACACAAATTTAAAATGATTGTACCATTTTATTGTTTTGTACCATTTTAGTGGTAAAATTACCTCATTAAAAAGTATGAAAGAAACCAAGTTATAAAAAATTGAATTTTAAAAGGACTTCCTGCGTTAGTAAATAATAAAGAATATTCATTGGTAGATGCATCTTCTGGAGTGCGATTTAAAGTTGTGCTTCTTTGGAAAGAAATTCCAATTTTTTTTCTGGGGCGTTCTAAGAAAAGACCTTACTTTATTTTTCAAATTTTGGTCGGAGAACTCCGCTTTTGTCCGACCTTTTTTTCTAAGTACAGTTTAAATATTAAGTAAATATCTCGATAATACTTGAAATTTAACGGAGACGTGTGGAAAGGTCATTGAAATTAATATGCGCGTTCCTTGATATTTTTATACTTTTAAGGGAGATTGACTGATACATTTACCGGACTTTTTTAACTAAATTGGACCGTAAATTCTCGATTTTCCGTGAAGACTCGCCACTTTATTTTTTCGAAAATTTTGACTTTCACTTTGCCGTGACATTATAATACAATTAACAAAGCTAAAGACGTGGGGGCAGGTTATAAAATTTATATGGCAACTGTTGTTTTGATATTGGGTGAGGAAGGGACCTTCTCCTGCTTTCCCTACATTTTTAGAAATTGGGCTTAAGTTTTCGATTATGTTGACATTTATTAGAAAACTGCATGGTGCAGTGCTAAAATTCCAATTTTTTTTTCGTATATCTTGTGAGCGGAAAGGGATTCTCCCCTTGCATTTTTGAACCTTTGAGGAAAGCGTTCCCGATTTTACTGAAACGCTTAGGAGAGGATTCCTTCTCTTTGTCGACATTTCGAAAGCTTTGACGGAAAAGTTCCCCGATTAAAATTTTAAGGGAGGTTTAGGGTGATCTCATAGACAGTAATTGCCTTTACTTTAGTTTTTTCAATATTTTGTTCGGGAAAGGACGTTCCATTTTTAAAGCAGCAGAGCACCATCTAAAACTTTCCGATCTACTTAAATGACAGCGAAGTGGTGGAGGTTAGGAGAGATTTATTTATACCCTCCACCATAGGATGGGTTAATTAACTTTGTCATCCGTTTTGCAACAACATCGAAATATTGCTCTACGGACCGCATAAAGTATATATATTCGTGGCGTCGTGGCTGAAAGTTCTGAGTCGATCTGAGCATGGTCCGTTCCGGTCCGTCTGTGCGAATCACGCTACTCTCCGGAAACGAAACAAACTAATCGACTTGAAACTTGGGCCAAGTATTGTGCTTTTGTACCATATGGCATTTACGTAGCCCATAACGACAATTGGTTGGAATTGCTAAGAATGCAATATCCGAACTGAATTTGTCTGTTAGAAGATTTACAACACACAATGCCTCGTCATATTACAGTAACCCCATATCAAACCGGATCCCCGCAATTGGCTTGCGAGCTCTAAGAAAAGCAAATTTCATCGAATCCGGCTTAAAATTTGGTACAATGGTGTTAGTATAATGCGCCTAAACAACCAGCAAAGAATTGGTCCATTATCGCCGTCCATAATTACATATAGCCCCCCATAAAACCGATCCCCGACTTTGGGCTTCGGCAGACCTCTAAGAGAAGCAAATTCATATCCGATCGGTTGAATTTCCAACGTGGTGTTATGATAAGGCCGCTAATATCCATGCTAAAAATTGTTCCATATCGGTCTATATTATGATATTAGCCGTCCCATCACAACAAAAATTGGTCCATAATCGCCGTCCACTTCTGTTACCGCACTATATGGTATAAACGGACCCCCCAAATTTGGCTTTGCCGATCGCTCCTAAGGATAAGCAATTTCATCGATCCCGTCTGAAAATTTGGTTACATGGTGTTTTTATGATGGTTTTCTAACAACCCATGCAAATAATGGTCCTATCGGTCATTAATTTACATATAAGCCCCATTGATAAACCGATCCCCGATTTGGCTTCCGGAAGCCTCTAAGAGAACCAAATTTATCCGATTCGCCTGAAAATTTGGGTACATGGTGTTAGTATATTGGTCCTCTAGACAGCCATTGCCAAACAATTGGTTCGACATCCGGTCCATAATTGATATATAGCCCCCATAATAAACCGATCCCTCCGATTTGGCTTTCGGAGCTCTAGAGAAGCAAAAAATTCATCCCGACCGGTTGAATTTGCAACATGGTGTTAGTATAAGGCCGCTAATATCCATGATAAAATTGTCATAATCGGTCTAGAGTTATATATAGCATCCCCAATCACACAAAAAATTGGTCCATATCGGTTCCAATATTCGATGGTTGCCACTCTAGCAAAAATAATCTACCAAACTTTATTTTAATGCGAAAACCATCTGTCAAAAGTTATTTCTAATAGAAAAATTTGTCAATCTTTTTTTTATAAGAAAATTTGTAAAAATTTTATTTCTATAGAAACATTTTGTAAAAAATTTATTTTAAAGAAAAATTTTGTCAAAATTTTGTTTTCTATTAGCGATTTTTTTTTCCAAATTGTTTATTTCTACTAGAAAATTTTCCAAACTCTTTACATTCACTACCTCAGAAAACTGTCACGGCTCTCCCCGACACCCTGTCTCAACAATTTTTATTCTCCTTCTGTCAAAATTCCTCACAGGTATCACTTCTCTGCAATCCAAAATTTTCATTTTCCCATCCACTCGAGGAACACTTTAAGCTAATCTATCATACGTATCTATCAAACTTCGGCCCTTTCTTAGTCGTTCTAATTCTCCAAACTTATATCACTTACCGTACCCCTCGTCAACAGCTCTCACCGTGCGACTACCTTCTGTATCATCTCTAGAGCACGACCTGCTTATGGAAGTTTTGATGATACTCCTCGATTCGTGATGGACAGTCCTTCAGTGTAGCAATAGTTTCTACGCAATACCATCGCGCCGCACGGATTCACATCTAAGCCTTCGGCCTGGCCGAACTTACGGCCGTACCTGTTTGTTATTAAAATCTATTAAAGTCATTCATCTCAGCCCATTACCAAATTTTTTGAAATTGGAAATTTTTCCAATTTTTTCTGGCCCTAAATGAAAATGTGTATTACAATTTCAAGGCAGCCTGATTAAAAATTAAGTCTTGGAAAAAAATTGTGTAAAAAATATGTAAACGCTACGAAATGAACATTTTAAAAAAATTGTGTCGATTAGCAGTGAAAAAAAATGAGAGTAGAGTAGAGTAGAGTAAATTTAGGTCAGTGAAGCCCTAAGTTACTTGGTTTATCTCGCTTCACATTCTAATATAAAAGCTGCAATTNACAGTTAAAATATTAAGCTTCTCCGATTTACTTGAAATTTACGGAGGACGTGTGGAAAGGTCATGAAATTAATATGCGGTTCCTGATATTTTTATACTTTAAGGGGGAAGATGACCTATCATTTACCGGACTTTTTAAAAATTGGACCTAAATTCTCAGATTTTCGTGAAAGACTCGCCACTTTATTTTTCGAAATTTGATTTTCACTTTGCCCGACTTTTATTAAGTACAATGAAAAAGACTAAAGACGTGGGGGAGGTTATAAAATTTATATGTGGCACCTGTTGTTTTGATATTGTGGTGAGGAAGGGGACCTTCTCCTGCTTTCCCTACATTTTTAGAAATTGGGCTTAAGTTTCCGGATTATGTTGACATTTTTAAAAACTGATGGGTGCAGTGTTTAAAAAAATTCCAATTTTTTTTCGTTATCTGGAGGGAAAGGGATCTCCCCCTTGCATTTTGAACCTTGAGGAAAGGTTCCCCGATTTTACTGAACGTCTTAGGGAAGGATTCCTTCCTTTGCCGACATTTCGAAGCTTGGAGAAAGGTTCCCCGATTGAAATTTTAAGAAGAGGTTTAGGGTGATCTCTAAGACGTAATTGCTTACTTTATATTTTCAATATTTTTTTCGGGAAAAGGACGTCCATTTTTAAAGCAGCAGAGCACCATCTAAACTTTTCCGATCTACTTGAAATGCACAGGGAAAGTGGTGGAGGTTAGGAGTGATTTTTATACCCTCCACCATAGGATGGGGTTAATTAACTTTGTCATTCCGTTTGCAACACATCGAAATATTGCTCTACGACCCCATAAAGTATATATATTCTGGGTCGTGGTGAAATTCTGAGTCGATCTGAGCATGTCCGTCCGTCCGTCTGTTGAAATCACGCTAACTTCCGAACGAAACAAACTATCGACTTGAAACTTGGCACAAGTAGTTGTTATTGCTGTAGTTGTTATTGGGCCATATCGTTCCACTTTTACGTAGAGCCCCATATAAACGGACCCCCAAATTTGGCTTGCGATTGCTCTAAGAAAAGCAAATTTCATCCGATCCGGCTGAAATTTGGTACATGGTGTTAGTATATGGTCTCTAACAACCACGCAAAAATTGGTCCATATCGGTCCATAATTACATATAGCCCCCATATAAACCGATCCCCCGATTTGGCTTGCGGAGCCTCTAAGAGAAGCAAATTTTATCCGATCCGGCTGAAATTTGCAACGTGGTGTTAGTATAAGGCCGCTAATATCCATGATAAAATTGGTCCATATCGGTCTATAGTTATATATAGCCGATCCCCAATCACACAAAAATTGGTCCATATCGGTCCACTTTTACGTATTATATGGGGGCTATAAACGGACCCCCAAATTTGGCTTGCGATCGCTCTAAGATAAGCAAATTTCATCCGATCCGTCTGAAATTTGGTACATGGTGTTTTTATATGGTTTCTAACAACCATGCAAAAAGTGGTCCATATCGGTCCATAATTACATATAGCCCCCATATAAACCGATCCCCCGATTTGGCTTGCGGAGCCTCTAAGAAGAACAAATTTCATCCGATCCAGCTGAAATTTGGTACATGGTGTTAGTATATGGTCTCTAACAGCCATGCAAAAATTGGTTCACATCGGTCCATAATTATATATAGCCCCCATATAAACCGATCCCCCGATTTGGCTTTCGGAGCCTCTAAGAGAACAAAATTCATCCGATCCGGTTGAATTTTGCAACATGGTGTTAGTATAAGGCCGCTAATATCCATGATAAAATTGGTCCATATCGGTCTAGAGTTATATATAGCCGATCCCCAATCACACAAAAATTGGTCCATATCGGTTCATATTCATGGTTGCCACTCTAGCCAAAAATAATCTACCAAAACTTTATTTTAATGGAAAACATTGTCAAAATGTTATTTCTATAGAAAATTTTGTCAATTTTTTTTTATAGAAAATTTTGTAAAAATTTTATTTCTATAGAAAATTTTGTAAAAATTTTATTTTAATAGAAAATTTTGTCAAAATTTTGTTTCTATAGGATTTTTTTTCCCAAATTTTATTTCTATAGAAAATTTTTCCAAAATTTTAATTCTATAGAAATGTTTGTCAAAATTTATTTTTGTCAAATTTTATTTTGGTAAAATTTTTATTTCTATACGAGAAACTTTAAGCTTAATTATATACCGTATTTAATCGGCCCTTTTTAGTTTCAAATATAGACTACGTATGGACTACCTTGTAATTTAGAAGACGATGTTAGGGAAGTTTTGAGATACCTTCCGATTGTGAATGACAGTCTTCAGTAGAAGTTTCTACGGCAATCCGATGGTGGAGGGTACAATAAGCTTCGGCCTGGCCGAACTTACGGCCGTACCTGTTTGTTATAAAATCGATAAAGTCATTCATCGCCCATTACCAATTTTTTTGAAAATTGGAAATTTTCCAATTTTTTTCTGGCCCCTAAATGGGAACCAGATACTCCTTTTTGATATTTATATATGAGTTGAAGCACCTTAAATTTACATGAAATTGACAGGTATCATAGGTATATGTTAGGGAAGACATCTTCACTGTGCTCGAAATTTAAAATAAAAATGTTGGCATGCTCAAATTTTTTAAGAACTTTTACTTTCCCGTAGACAACGGGCGACCTTGTGTCAAATTTCAGCACGATAGTTTCATTATTGAAGGCATTAGCGTGACCACAACAAACAGACAGACGTATATCGATAGATCGTGTTAGAATTTCCATTAATTTATAAAATCAAAGCTTCGATGTGTTACAAATTTACGGCCGGTAAATCAGGTTGCCACTGGTTTAAGCAGCTGTGATTAGAATATGGACCCAGTATAAAGGGATATTTCACATTTTTCTGATATATCGCTTTTATTGCCATTTGCACTGGTCTTCCGTTTTGACTTCTTCAGGCCATAGAAGCCGCGCATATTATCCACTCTCGCACTCTAGTATAGGTATGGAAATCTTCACAAATTAGGTCTCAAGACATCAGAAGATGAAGTTGTATATTGATTTTTGTATCTTCCAACCAAATTTGGAAGTTCTTCTAAAGGCACAACTTTAAAAGACTTCAGAAAATGTCCTCCCAAAGATGTTCTTTATTTTAACTCAAAGGAAGTTCTTTTATGTTTTAATGGGTAATTTTTACTTTTTTTTGTTTCAAATAGATGAAAAAGTTGATAAAATGAACAAATTATTAAATTTTTGTCGAAAAGCTAAATTCATTCTAGAAAATTTGATTAAATATTTGAGGAAACATTTCAAGACAAGCGTTGAAGATGCATCAAAAATAATTTAGGAAATAATACAAAAAATTGTTTAATTCAATCCAAAAACATGAATTCGGATCACACCTTAAAGAAGTGATGCAAATTCAGTGCAACGGCTGTTGAAATAGTGGACACCGTCTCTAGCAACAGCCATGTTAATTCATGCTTCTGGCAATTTTCACCACTTCCGGATCCAAAATCAGCCTTTTCCACAGCTTTTAAATTTCGCTGAAAGCTATACTCGTAATTATGCATTGTCTTCTAATGGACAATATATAATATTTTATTCGACTTTTCTCAAGACTTATGAGCTTATATGCTTCCTTTCTTTAATCTAGCCAAATTGTTAAATGGCTGGGTGATTTTATATCCAGATTTACTCATAAAAGTGGCATACTTGAACGGACTAATTACATATTTTTGGTATTTTGAGTAATAGTTACGTCATGGTTTTTGGGGATTATCTTGATGTAAAAAGGATGCCATTTTCATTTCCCACCTACCCATGAATAAAATATTCACACAAAGATAACTTCATAATTAACCTCCAAAGGTTATACGGGCGACCTTAATAACAAAATAATTCTTCCAAGCTTTGAATAATAAACATACCCCTGTCAAGTAATCAATGGTAATAATAATATGTCCCAAACAAATTACGCAAGCCCACCACAAAGAATAGGTTTACCAATTTGTGCCTTGAAAGGCATATTACACCTGTCCAAAGTAAATAAAGAAAAAACGAAAACTTTTTAGAATGTGGACCCTTTTTGATTTGCCTCTTGGAATCCTATTTTCTGGGTCACAAGTAGCGAACAATTGTCATAACAATGAAATGCCTCATTTGCCTTCTTTTCCTTTCGAACAAAAATCCCATAACATTAGTTAATGCAAACAAAATTGTGGTTGGTACGATTCGGTCCTATCGGTGCCCTTCCGTCACGACTAGATTTAATTAAAAGATGATTTCCTTTTGCGGAAAAACCAGTAAGTCCCACATTGCCATCGGTGTGCTAATTTTTTTTTCTTGCCTTGACAACAGACACAAATTTGCGTTAATTAAAATTATCTTTTGTTGCTTTAGTGCTGTCGCCGACATTATTCCGGCCTATTTTCTTGTTTTCCTTTATTTTCTTAACTGCAAGTGATGTCCTTGTTGTAACTACGATTATTTTAAAATGTCTTCTAAGTAGGGCTAAAGGACACAGTGGTTGATTGGTTGGTTGTAACATAAAAATGGTTTTTTGTTTGTGCGATTTTTACAGATCGACTTGGTTTGATGTTTGAGTAAAATATAGATATTTTCAACTAAACACAAAGATAAGAATTGCGCCAAAGACAGCAGCTCCATAGCAAGAAAAGGGAATTCTTTAGGCACTCATATAATTGTTATTGAATTGATTGTCGCCATATCGATTGATCCGGCCATGATCGAACCAAATATGGAAACAAAATTTGTTCTAGGGCAGAAAAGGTTCATCTGATCGGCTATAATTTGGCTTGAAACCAAGCCTTCAAAAATTAGTCCCATATCGACAGATAATAATCCTACAGACCCCCTCAAAAAATTTGTTCTAGGGGCAAAAAGGTTCATCTGATCCGGCTAGAATTTGGCTGAAACCAACCTTCAAAATTAGTCCATATCGGACCCATATAACCTTACAGACTCATATAAACCGATTACACGCAATGTGATTTCCTAATCTACCTGATGTTAGTAAAATATAGATATTTCATTCGAATAAGCTATTTCTCCTCAAAACATTCACACTTAATTGTTCGCCATTTTGCAGCTCAGAAATAGAATATCCAAGAGGGAAAAATCTGCATTTTCCACAGCTGCTTTTTTTTGTTTTTGTACGCCAGATATGTCCAGATCCCTTAAGCGTCTTTACATTAAAAAAATATTTGGTTGGATCCAAAGATTTAGCTTATTGGTATTTTTATGGAATTAAGAAACGATTTTTACTTTAACTTATATGTTATACAAAGTAATATGATTTTTAAACTGACATTTAGTTGTATGTGAATAAATCTTTGGATCCGAGTTGGCATTTTTAGATGAAGAAATGGAATAAAAAAATCACAAACAAAGTGCTTAACAATTTGAAAACCATGTTTTTGCGGAACATATCCACAACGAATTTTAGTACTGTACCAAACAGTTTAGTGTACAGTGTGCAGTCGTTACTTTGAACTCACTTAGGTATTCAGTCCATGGTGATACCAAAAGTTGGAATCATATCTGTATGTAATGAGTGTTAACGATTTTTATGATTTAGTTCAATGAAAAGGAACTTTGTCAAATAGTCTGAGTCCGCAGGGCGTTTCACATTACGGTGAAACCCATTTATAAATTTGAAACACAGGGGCTACTTCACCGCTGCGAACTTTTTTGATGTTTTGTCGATACTGGGTTGAACAAAGACGTTCTGTTTGCAAGGAGGGCATGTTAACCATTGCACCACCGTGGCTTCCTCAACCATAATCCTTCTCATCATTATTGTCACTTACGTCATTGTACAACTATCGATCTGAGGTTAAACGATGTACAAAGGGGGCTATTACCAAAATATGGGGCTGATACTCACGATTTTCGGCACACCTCTTAGGACCTAAAATAACTTCTAATTTTTCAATTTCAGGCAAATTGGATAAAAGCTACGTTTCTATAAGCAAGACGCCCAATATCGGGGGTCGTTATATGGGGACTATATCAAAACCTAGACCGATATTGCCATCTTTAAAACTGGCCTGCTGCAGAAAAAGACGAGTTTGGCAAAATTTCAGCACATATGCTTCATTATTGAAGAGTGATTACAACAGAGAGAAGACAGACACGCAGAAGACAGACGGACTGACTTAGTATTATAGAATTTCTCCCTGATCAAATAATATATATACTTTATATGGTCGGCATATTTCGATGTGTTAAAACGGAATGAAAACTTATTATACCCCATCCCACCATTCTATGGTCGTC
>PGFW01000856.1:31474-41534 GCA_003123925.1 Haematobia irritans
CGTATCCATTTGGTAAGCTCCATATAGACCGATTTCACTTTCGAGGTATAAAGATAAAATTTCCAGATTTTACTTCTCGTATCATTTAAATAATGGGGTAAAAATCTACAGATTTTAGATTTCAAATCAAGCGTTATTATCATTTTTCTTCCACACTTACAAGAGATGTTTATGATTCCTTTAAAACTAAACAAAAAATGGTTCTTATAAATCCAGAATCTGATAAGTCTCATAGGTAAAATCTTTAAATTTATCTTCGGGAAGCGTAGGGAATATCTGTCATCAAACCCCCCCTGATATTGCAAAGGAAACTATATATATTTGATTCATGGTGTGTGTATTTAAGATTCGGCCCGGCGAACTTACTGTGCTGTATACTTATTTTTTAAATTAAAAATATTAAAAAAATGATATTTTAATTGACTTTAATTTTTTAATTTGATTTGAAAATTTCGATATATTTATCAATGACTCAAATTTCGTTGGCGCTCATTTTAATTTTAATTTATTTCTGCATTAATGTAACATAGTCGATCAGACCCTAGGTTAGGTTAGGTTAGGTTAAAGTGGCAGCCCGATTAAGATTCAGGCTCACTTAGACTATTCAGTCCATTGTGATACCACATTAACTAAAAGTACCTATTACATATGGGCACTTCTAGTTTAAACCGCTGAACCTTCTTGATTATTTTCTTCTGTTGAACCAACCAGATTGTTCCAAAAACATATAGCAGACTTGCTAAGTTAAACGTTTTCCAGATCCGCCAGTAATCTGAAAGCTATATGCCTCCTAAAAGTTTGCTTGCGCTTTACACAAAATGCAGGACACTCACACAAGAGGTGTTTAATTGATTCTTTTTCCTCCGCATCATGACAGCTCATACAATAGTACATTATACTTCGCGCCTAATAGTTTTTGCAAAATTCTCCTAATCAGGCAGCGACCGTTATAGCAGAATATCAGGAAGTGATATCTGACGTCTCGAGAACATAGCATATCTAGTGTGCGGTTTAAGTTTGAAAATGGGGCCATATTTGCTTGGTGTCGTTACAACCCTTGCAATTCTCCCATCGAACATTTGCCATCATAACAGCCTTCTCACGCAGCATGAGCTTGCAGGTAGCTAGGGCATACCAACAAATTCTAGTTCCCCTGGAATATGTAAGGTAGTCCCTAGCCTTGCCAACTCATCGGCTTCGCAGTTCCCCGGTATGTTCCTATGGCCAGGCACCCATATTAGGTGAATATTGTACTGCTCAGCCATCTCATTGAGCTGTCTCTTATACAGATTTGCGGCAATCTCATGGCCGTTTTCAGAGTTGAGGAACACGAGTCCAAGGATTTATTGGCAGGTTGACTGTCTGAGTATATATTAATGCCCACATTTTTGGAACATTACTTCTCAGCCAATTTCAACCACACCTCTCTATTGCTAATATTTCAGCCTGAAAAACACTACAGTGATTAGGTAATCTTTTCGCTATTTGAAGTTCCAAATCATCAGAATATACTCCGAAACCCACTTGTCCATCCAATTTGGAGCCATCAGTGTAGAAATCTATATATTCTTTATTCCCCGGGGTCTGTGTGCACCACGCCTCACTGTTGGGGATTAGAGTCTCAAACTTTTTGTCGAAAAGTAGACTCGCCAAAGTGTAATCCACTACGTTAGGCACATCTGACATTATTTTGAGGACAGAACTGTGACCGTAACCTTTTTCCCGAACCACAGCGATAGCTCCGCGCAACCGCACAGCTGTTGTTGCAGCTGACTGTTTGGCCAAAATGTCTAAAGGCAATAGATGCAGCATGACATTAAGGGAATTTGTTCCTGTCTTGCTGAATGCGCCTGAAATACACAAACACGCCATACGCTGAACTTTATCTAAACAAGTCGGTTTCTGAAGTGCCGGCCACCAGACTACAACACCATATAGCATTATAGGTCTAACCACTGCCGTGTATAGCCAATGCACAATTTTTGGTTTTAGTCCCCACTTTTTTCCTATTGCCTTTTTGCACGAGTACAAAGCTACAGTTGCGCTTCCTCCCGCTCTTTCTTCAATATTAAGCTTAAAGTTCAGCTTCCTGTCCAAAATAACGCCAAGGTATTTTGCACAATCACCAAAGGGAATTTCAATACCCCCTAAGGAAATAGGCCTAACCGTGGGAGTTTTGCGATCTTTGCAGTACATGACTAATTCTGTCTTTGCAGGATTTACCCCAAGACCATTGTCTTTCGCCCATTTTTCAGTCATCCGGAGGGCCCTCTGAATAATATCTCTGATTGTGGATGGGAATTTTCCCCTGACTGCCAGAGCTACATCATCTGCGTATGCCACCACTTTTATCCTTTCTTTTTCTAGAGAAACCAGAAGGTTGTTTATAGCAACATTCCAAAGAAGAGGTGATAGAACTCCTCCTTGGGGAGTGTCTCTGTTCACATACCTTTGTATGTTTGCTTGCCCTAGTGTGGCTGAAATACGTCTCTTCATTAGCAGTTCGTCTAACAGCCTGAGTATACATGGATCAACATTCAGAGTTGTCAGTCCATTTAATATCGAGCTCGGATGGACATTATTGAACGCCCCTTCGATGTCTAGAAACGCCACGATTGTGTATTCTTTGACAGATAGTGAGCTTTCAATAAAGCTGACTAGTTCATGTAGTGCGGTCTCAGTAGACCTGCCCTTCGAGTATGCATGCTGTCGTTTCGAGAACAAACTTGAATCGATGCTAGTTCTAAGATATAAATGTCTATCATCCTCTCCAGAGTCTTAAGTAGGAATGAGGATAAGCTGATTGGTCGGAAATCCTTCGCCCTCGAGTGAGAGGCTTTTCCTGCGCTTTTAGGTATGAAGACGACTTTTGTTTCCCTCCACTTTCCTGGATATATGAAAGTTTGTACACACTTGTTATATATCAACCGCAACCAGGGATAATTCTTTCAAGTACTAGCCCTTTGTAATCATCCGCCGGAAGTAATCTCATCAGGTCGACGGGGATTTGAATGGTCCAAAAGCTATTTAGCGCCCACGAATTCAAGACACCTAAGACAGTTACAATCTACATACAATAGGCATACTATTGTATTCGATTCGATCCATCCGTCCGTCTGTTGAAATCACGCTAATTCGAACGAAACACAGCTATCGTACTTGAAACATTTGAACAGAGTTTGTATATTGATGTAGGTCGGATGGTATTACAAATGGGCCATATCGGTACCACTTTTACGTATAGGCCCCCGTATTGGTTTTGCCGGATTTCTTGGCAGGACCAATTTCTGCAAGAAAAAGATATCAACAAAATATTCAAATTAAAAAGTTGAATTGAAGTTGAAAATGTTTTCAAAATTAAATAAATTGATTAGATAACAAATCAAGAAATCCAACATAATATTTCAATGAAATTTTAATCAAAGATGGATAACATTATGTTAAAATAAGTCAATGATTGAAAAAATTTTTTTTTATTAAAACTGTTTTAAGTTAAAAAAACTAAATTGATAACAATTTTAACTATTTAATTTTACTTATTTCAAACTAATCTATTTTTTAATACCACCACCATAGAATGGTGAGGGGTAATAAGTTTGTCATATCCGTTTGTAACGATCAACACATCGAAATATCGATTTCCACTAATATAAGTAATATATATTCCTTGATCAGGGAGAAATTCTAAGACGATATAACGATGTCCGTCTGTCTGTCTGTTGTAATCAACGCTGCAGTCTTCAATAATGGCTATGTCCTGAATTTTGCACAGATCGTCTTTTGTCCTGCAAGGCAGGTCAAGTTCGAAGATGGGTATTATATAAGCCGAACCTCCCGATTTGGGGTTTGGCTTATAGAAATCGTAGTTTTTATCAATTTGCCTGAAATTTGACGTGAAATCTTTAATGATCTAAGAGGCGTGCCAAAAATGGTGAGTAATCGTCCATGTTTTTGATATAGCCCCCATATAGACCGATCTCCATTTTATTCTTGGGCTTTAGAACCGAGTTTTTATCAATTTGTGAATTGGAATCTAGAGGTATTTTAGGACCATAAAGAGTGTCCGAAAATGGTGTATCGGTCCATGTTTTATACGCCCATATAGACCGATTCCCGATTTTCTTCTTGGGCTTTAGAATCCGTAGTTTTTATCCATTTGCCTGAAATTGGAATCTAGAGGTATTCTAGGACCATAAAGAGTGTGCCGAAAATGTTGCGATGAACATGAATTCAGTTTTACTCCATTTCCATCTGATTGCATGACATCTGCATAAAGTCCATAGGGATGACAATGAATTTTATTTACAAATAATGATGATGTTCCATCTATGAAGCTCACGTTACAGCAATTCCATGTTTATGGCTACACTTTCGAAAAAAAATCATGTAATGTTTTTATGGAAGAACACACTCCTACTCTCAGTTGATATTTTTGAGGTTATTAAAGTTTTTCCAAGTGGTGTCGCCGTAATGTTAAATGGCTTTCGGGCTCGGTAACCAAAGGGACGCGCCCTTTGTCAGTAAGCTTAACCTAGAATCGGGCAGCACTAAATTTCTCAATCCATCACTGTAAACTCATTCCTTTCAATTATGGAATTTTTTTCTTTCAGTGTACTATTACATATGCCCACTATGATGCCATCAGCTGTCGCTTCTGTTGCTGTTACAATGCGATATCATTGAATAATGACTGTTAATACTCTTCAATGTCCCTCTTATTTCACATGGACTACTACTGCCAGTGCCACTATTAAAATTGTGCGTAAAATTGAAGTGCATCATCAATGTTGGAATGAATCTCTGGTCACGACTGGATAAAAATGGCTCACATAACGACAAATGGGTTTGTATTTTGGCAGACAAACGAATCGTCGTCGTCGCCGTCAGTCGGACATGCAAATAAACAGGATATGGCAAACGAATCGAAAAACTCCTCCCCAAAACTCAATAGAGATGCATCGTTATTTATAGTGGCCACCTCCCCCCCGAAACCCCGACCAATTCAAGGCATTTGGGAAGAGCCAAGGGAGAAGCGCAGAAAAATGCATCATACATTTTGGAATATTGCAAATTGTGCAAAATTTCGATAATGAAATAAAGCCATAGTAAATGGTTGTCGCATTTTCGCACATGATACGAGTCTTCAACTGGAGGAGATGAAGAGTAGAAGAAAGAAAACCAGCTTTAAAATGCCCATCATATATGTATATCACCATGATAGTCCAAAAGGAACCAATTTTAATACTCATCTCCTTGATTATGGTATGATCAAAAGTGGTCGTTGCACACATGAATGACGCAACTATGGAAAAGATATCAGGATTGGCCATCAAACTGCAACTGCCATTTCCCGTACTTTATATTCCTTTACATCCCTAAGCCATTATTGGGCAGTTGATGCTACTATGGAAGTACTGATTGATATACTTTCTGCATTGCAATGCATCCTGACAATCGAGATAATGAGATGAACTTTTTTCCGAATATTTTACGACAGCATTCAATGTGCAGTGTAAATTGATGACAATAATAACGACAATCAAATGCATAAAAGTGAAAAATTAAAGTGAATGGCCAGAGTCCAGTATTGGCCGATTAGTTGAATGGTGGTGCCCCTTGAATACATTGCGTTGCATTTGCTGCATTATTGAGATGAAAATAAGAAGATAATAAAAGTTTGTAAACGAGGTTTTTAGTTTGGACAGGCTTCCAGTGCAATAGCATTTATATATTATTTATATAGGACAAATTATTTGAAAAATAGAATTTTGATAAAAACTTTCTATAGAAATAAAATTTCGACATAAATTCTTCTAAGAAATAAAATTTTGATAATTTGCTATAGCAATAAATTTTGACAAAATTATCTTATAGAAATAAAATTTTGAAAAAAATTTCTATAGAAATGAAATTTTGACAACATTTTATATATGTATAAAATTTCTACAAAAAATTCGATAAACAAAAAATTTTGACAAAATTAATAAAATCTTGGCAAACTTTTTTATAGAATAATATTTTGACAAAATTTTCTACAGAAATAAATTCTTAGCCAAATTTTCTATATAAATTAAATTTTGACTAAATTTTCAACAGAAACAGAATTTTCAGAAAATGTTCTACAGAAATAAAATATTGACAAAATTTTCTTTTAGAATATAACATTTTCTTTAGAAATAAAATTTTTGACTCAAATATTTTTTGAAATAAAATTTTGATTAAAAAATTTCTAAAGAAATTAAAATTTTGACAACCTTTCCTATACGAGAAATAAAATTTTGACAAAATTTTCGATAAAAACAAATTTTGACAAAATAATAAATACTTGGCAAACTGTTTATAGACAATAAAATTTTTGACAACACCATTTTCTACAGTAAATAAATTCTTAGCAAAATTGTATATGAAAATAAAATTTTGACAAAATATTCTTAGAAATAAATTTTGATAAAAATTTTTCTATAGAAATTAAAATTTTGACAAAAATTTTTCTAAAGAGAAATAAATTTTGACAAATTTCCTATACGAGAAATAAAATTTTTACAAAATTTTCGATAAAAACAAATTTTGACAAAATTAATAAAATCTTGGCAAACTTTTCTATAGAAATAAAATTTTGACAAAATTTTCTACAGAAATAAATTCTTAGCAAAATTTTCTATAGAAATAAAATTTTGAAAAAACTTTCAACAGAAATAATATTTTGACAATATTTTCTATGAAATAAAATTGACAAAATTTTCAACAGAAAATAGAATTTTCAGAAAATTTCTAAGAATAAAAATTTTGTCAAATTTTCGTTTAAAATAAAATAAGTTGACAAAATATTCTTTAGAAATATAATTTAACAAAATTTTTCTATAGAAATAAAATTTTGACAAAATTTTCGATAAAAAAATTATGGCAAAATTAATAAAATCTTGGCAAACCTCTATAGAAATAAAATTCTGACAACACTTTTTACAGAAATAAATTCTTTAGCAAAATTTGTTATAGAAATTAAAATTTGACAAAATTTTCTATGAAATAAAATTTTCGACAAAATTTCAACAGATAAATAGAAATTTTCGAAGGAAAATGTTCTCAGAAATAAAATTTGCAAAAATTTCCAGAAATAAAATTTTGAAAAATTTTAGAAATTTTTACGAAATGTTTACAGAAATAAAATGTTGGCAAAATTTCTTGGAATAAAATTTTTGACAAAATTTTCTATAGAAATAAAATTTTGACACAATTTTCTATAAAGAATAAACAATTTTGATAACATTTCTATTGAAATACAATTTGAGAATAATTTTTTATAGAAGTAAAAGTTTGATAAAATTTATAACATAACATTATTGAAAAATATATCTATAGAAACTAAATTGAACAAAAATTTTCTCTACAGAACTTAAATATTGACAAAATTTCCCATAGAAATAAATTTTGATAAAAATTTTCTATAGAAATAAAATTTTGACAAAATTTTCGATAGTAGAAATAAAATTTCGACAACATTTCTATAGACAAAAAATTTTTACCAAATTTTCTATAGAATTCAAATATTGCAAAATTTCCCATAGAAATAAAATTTTGATAAAATTTTCGTATAGAAATAAAATTTTGATAAAATTTTATAAGAAATAACATTTGACAATTTTCTACAGAAATAATTTTGACAAAATTTTCTATAGAAATAATTGATAAAATTTACTAAAAATAAATTTTGACAAAAATTCTTCAAGAAATAAAATTTGACAAAATTTCTTATAGACAAAAATATTGACAAAATTTTCTAAGAATAAAATATTTGACAAAATTTCCCAAGAAATAAAATTTGACAAATTTTTCAACAAAATAAAATTATCAGAATATGTTCTAAGAAATAAATTTTGACAAAATTTTCTAGAAATAAAAATTTTGCAAAAATTTCTATAGAATAAAATTTTGACAAATTTTCTATAGATATTAAAATATTAGAAAAATATTCTTTATGAAATAAAATTTGCAAAATTTCTACAGAAATAAGATTTATAAAATTTTCTGCAGAAATAAATTTTGATAAAACTTTCATAATATTAAATTTTAGAAATAAAAATTTTGAACAATTTTCTAATAGAAATAAAATTTTGACAAAATTTCTATAGACAAGACAAATTTTTGATAGCTATTTTCTATAGAATTTAAAAATATTTATAAAATTCATAGAGAATAAAATTTTGATAAATTTTCTAAAAATAAAGACAAAAAACTAATAACAAACAATTTTTACAAATTTTCTAAGAATTTAAATTTGACAAAATTCTCCATAGAAACTAAATTTTGAACAAAATTTTCTATGAGAAATAATATTTTGGATAAATTTTATAAAGAATAAAAGATGTTAGACAACATATTTAATATAAATTAAATTTCTGACAAAATTTTTTATAGAAAATAAAAGTTTGACACAATTTCTAATAGAAATAAAATTTGACACAATATTTTTTATCGAAAATAAAATTTTGACAAAATTTTCACAAAATTTTCTATAGAACATAAATTTTTGACAAAATTTTCTCAAGAAATATAGATTTTGAAAAAAATTTCTATAGAAATAACAATTTTGACAAATTTCTAACGAATAAATTCTTCAGCAAAATGATTTCTTTTTTTGTAATAGAAATGAAATTTTGACAAAATTTTGCTATGAAATAAAACTTTGACAAAAATTTTCCAGAAATAACATTTTCAGAATATGTTCTACAGAAATAAAATTTTGACAAAATTTTCTATAGAAATAAGATTTTGATAAAATTTTCTAAAGAAATAAAATTTTGACAACATTTTCTATAGAAATAAAAGTTTTTTAACATTTTCTATAGAAATAAAATTTTGACAAAATGTTCTATAATAAAATTTGGACAAAATTTTCTATAGAAATAAAATTTGGACAGAATTTTCAATAGAAATAAAATTTTGACAAAATTTCTATAGAAAACAAATTTTGACAAAATTTTCTATGGAATTAAAATATTGACAAAATTTCCCATAGAAATAAAATTTTGACAAAATATTCTATAAAAATATTTTTTACTTGTTTTTGATTTCAGCTTAAAACTATGCATTGGCTAAGTGACTAAGCTACAAGTGTAGTTTAACCAACAGATGAAAAGAATGTTTGACAAATTTATTGGCAAATTTATTTGGTTTGTTCAAATTATTTGGTTGGATGGACGTACGTTTCGGAATTACCACATTCGTCATCAGCATCCTCTACTTGCAGCAAAACTATCAACCAATATCAGAATAAATTCAAGGCAGTTCACTAAACCCAAGTAACCACACTTGAGCCTTCCGAAAAAAGGTTTATTATAGCCGGCCTTTGCCGAAATAAATTTGTACAAACATATCTCTTTTCCTTTTTTCATAAAATTTTCTATAAAAATAAAATTTTGAGATGATTTTTTATAGAAATTAAATTTTGATAATTTTTTATAGAAATGAATTTTGACAAAATTTTCTTTAGAAATAAAATGTTGACAATATTTTATGAATTTATGAAATTTGTTTATAGAATTTATGAATTTCATCATTGGAAAATTTTTGTGACCATTATTTATAATTTTTTGTTTTTTCATAAGCTTTCTCTCCTAGTTGTTTTTAAAAAGGCCTCTCACCCCCAAGATTTTGTTAAGTGCATGTCTTATGAACCACCAGTAATCCAGTCCAAATCAATGAAAATAGGTATAAGGGCAATGGACTCTCACACACTGGTGGAGAATGGGTGGTGCATCAGCCAATCACATCAGTGGTTAGGGCAAATGCATCAAAATGGATTTATGACATAAATTTCGATGACTCCTTCCCGTTGTCCTTGTTGCCATTTCACCCCCCAAAGATATCATACTAGGCCACATTTGCCATGGTGATAATGTTGACGCTGATGGTGGGAGTATAGTGGTCATCGTCATCATTGTTCTCATCATCTCCTCTCGTCCTCGTCACCCAAATGGTTTGCAATTGGCATTCTGTGGAAAAATGACGAAAAAAACCAAATCATGAGCATTTGGAATTTTTCGAATGAAAATTGCGATCG
>PGFW01000862.1:14901-34740 GCA_003123925.1 Haematobia irritans
GCCATGCCCCCCTTGGCGAGTACACAAGTGGTATCCCGTTTGGCCAGTTCGATTCTCTTGGCTCTCGGATATATACCGAAACAACCTAAAAAATCGTATTTTTCAGCGGTGGTATTTATATCCCACCTCAGTAATTTGCTGCGTAGTTGGACATGGTTACTGTAGGGTTCAAATGCTATCAACTCTAAGTTGGTAAAATATACAACATGCAATGCTTGACCTTTACGCCGCTTCGGATCTCGGCGTATACAAATGAGGTCCCTGTCCATTTATCGCAGCTCTCTTTTAAACTTATGGAATCGAAGGCAGCACTCGGGTGAATAAGAGAGACAGTTTTACCCAATAGTTTTGAATAATTTCACAATGGTGACTGCCGTCTCAACGATCGTCATGGAAAAATAGTAACGATGTAGGGGTGATTTCCACGACAGAAGCCAGGCCCAAAAGACTCAGTTCATATGTGTGAAAATTGCTACGCAACGATCTCCCTTCTGTCGCAGTAGCAAGACACCAGTTAGGACACTCATTACCTTTCCCCAGCCTTGCCTTGCAAGAATTTCTAGCTGCCTATACCCGGTTACTAGTGTGTCATGGCGAGTTCCTGGTAAATTGTACATATATCTCTCACAACAACACTGGTTTGCTATTGTCATTTATAACGAGCAATACATAAATAGACGGACGGGGATCAATACAAGATTCAAAACACACTGCTATCTTACCGATCATTACATAAGTCTATTTAAAATCTTCCGCCCTACCCGATGCTTGAGGTTGGAAGCCTATCTCTGTCTTGCCAATAAGAATTGAGCAGCCCGCCTTAGCTATTACCCATAGCTTGGCTTCGTTCAGATTCCTGCTTCGACCGACACCAAGGAAAAGAATTCCTTATGCTCGAGAATAACGAGAATAATTATCCCAATCACTCAGTAATGCTGCGTGAACAGTTCATCTGAAGGCTGTTTCAGAAGAACATTCTCTTAAGAATAGGTTTCGAGGCTGCGGCAAGTTTGAAACGCCGATTCGGACTCGGCCTATAAAAAGGAGGTCCTTTGTCACTTGAGCTTTATCATGGAATCGCGGCAGGACTCAAGTTGATAAGGGAGAAGATTCACCAATTTCGGATTACAATGACTGAATTAATATTCTAAGGAGTGGAGCCTGGTACATTCGCGGCTGCCCCACCTAACCTAACCTAGATATTTGAAGGGTAATATCCGCCGCAAGTATTCAATTTAGCCTAGTGAAGATAGGTGTCCCATGGTCACTGATCGACAAATTACAATTCCGACTTTACAAACTTACCACTACCAACTTCCATCCCGAGATTACATTTCGACAATCTTTTCAAGTCGTCTGCTATATTACCACTGCCAATTTTGTACATAAGTTCGCGATATTATAACAAGGTCTTTCAAGTCGCCTGACCTGACAGCCACTTGGGGTGCTGACACAAAAAACCAATTTGAACCTTGTATTCTTTACAATTATAAGGCAATTTTGGCTTTGGTCTAGTGATAAAAACATATTAGTAAAGCGCCAAGGTGTTTCGCCAACCCAAACGCTTGTCTCAATGTTCTTCTGACCAAAGCTCGACTGACAAGACAACTGTTTATATCGCCGGAATGTTATGCACCCGGAAATTGCAAAGTTGGTATATTAATATCGATGTACTGATCTTGATAAAGATTGATCGTAATGTAATGCTCTAGTAGTGAATAATCTTCGGGATGGGTAGCTTTTGTAGTTCGCGAATTGTTTTTGTCATCGACTGGGACATTTCACTGCTTGAATACTTGCGGCGGATATCCTCAAATTCTAGCGTTAGGTTAGGTGCAGCCCGATGCTACAGGCTCACTTAGATTATTCAGTTCCCATTTGTAATACGCAACATTGTGTTGAACTTCTCCCTTATCACTGGGAGTCTGCCCGATTCCATGATATAGCCTCAATGACAAAGGAGCCTCTTTTTATTTAGCCGAGTCCGAACGGCCGTTCCAAATTGCACTTGAAAACCACTTAGAGAAGCTTTGAAACTTCATGAAATGTCCACCAGCATTACTGAGTTGGGATAATCATACCGCAGAAAATCTTTTTGGTGTTCGGTCGAAGCAGGAATCGAACCCACCACTTGGGTATGCAAGGCGGGCCTGAACTATAACCATTATGCACCACGGTGGCCTCTAACCTTCAAAACATTCTAGCGATGTACCTTTAAATTAACTTAGTAAGATCCGGTAAGATAGATGCTCCTATAATCAGACCTGTGTCATCCTCAGTGGCTCAAATCTATTCCGAATTATGCGAAATGACAATGCAAAAGTGCTTTTTGTGCTAATGATACTTTACGGAATCTCATGCTGAGTTTGCAGTTGGCCAGCTTTAGAATTCTTCACAGCAGGCTCTAGGGCGAGCGTAAAATTAGTGATGTCTCATGTGTGTCTGAGCTAACTGCTGAAAACAGAAGCCGACCCGAGCATCGGTTCGATACAATTCAAAATCACTTGCTTGATTCTATTGCCTGGCTTCTGTCCGTGGAATCAGCTTACCTATACCAATTCTTCCAGCACCTCGGTTAAGGCAAGGTCCATGTGACTACCCCACACTTGAAGTATAACTTCCTCTCTCTCAAGCCTGAGTGCTGCCCTGAAATTCCCATGTTAAAAGTCTGCAATTGACAAGCCGCGACACTCCTTTTTATTAGCCGTCAGTCCGAAACGTGTCGTTTCCACAATATTGTCACTGAGAAACCACTTTTAGAGAAGTTTGAAACCCTCCAGTTGAAATGTTCACCAGCATTACTGATGGGTGGGAATAATCCACCCTTGAAATAACCTTTTTTGGCTGTTCGGTTAATTTCGAAGCGCAAGGTATATCGAACCCCGACTACTTGTTGTATCAAGGCGGAGCATGCTAACCATTATGCACCACGGGGTGGCTCCAGAGGTAAGTTGTGCGCCAAACCGTAAGAGCACCTCTCGAACCACTGAAGCAGCTATCATGGGCACTGATATGGAAATCTCAGTTCACATTATTGGCGTTAACTTGATGACGTGTGACAGTATCCTGAGCGTGAAGATGGTAGGGTTTTTTCCCACCGACACATAATAGTGATTAAAGCAAAAAGGATGTGAGCCATGTAAAAATAAGACTAATGATTGACCCTTGATATTGATATCGAGCCGAGCATGCACACCATATTTCCTGCCTGTGCCATAAAGTGTCTGACTACCTAATGTCTTGGCTAGTCGGTGTCTTCCACTTGTGGTCAACGTCGACAATTTACTTCACAGACAGCTTCTGATTATATGGCGCCAAATAGAGAATATTAATTTGTCCTAGATAACCCAAGTTGGAAAGACTTCTTCTTAACGCTGGAAAGCCCATGTAAGGCAGGACGTCTTCACAGTAAAATGTTCTGTTTATGATCTCCCTGTAATCTTTTTATACCCCAGGACTTGATATAACTTCTAAAACTTACTTTTTAAGAAAATTAATATTCTCCTTCAATCTAAGACCTCCCGAGAGTTTATCACAAGAGTAGAACAATATTGAGGAGACATTCAATGCCTGTATGTCATGTGATTTATACATTTGCCAGAAAAAATTCAAAAATTAGGCCAAATTAATTTGTTTCTTTTCTATGTAATCGTAAAATCAAAATAATATCTTTGTCTTCTCGAAACGATAGCCTACTTTATATGTCCAATCAAACATCCACCAAAAAAATGAAATTTACATTCTTAACTTTTACAAGCTGAAAAGCCCCTATAAAGCAAATATCCAGAAAAATCAATCTAAAACGTCTGGACATAAAACCTAAACCTTGGCCAAAGAACATTTTAAAACTCCAATTTTGAAAACAATCATTGTGCTGAGAGTGATAAAGTAAAAAGTAATAAAGAGTAAGGAGTTAATAGCCTAGCATTGAATCCCCTTTCAGGAAAAATAGCAGGAGAAAGATTATAAGCCCCATATATTTCACACAACAAATAGGACTAAAGAAAATTAATACAACCAACATGTGCACAACATCAAAAAACATTAAGATAGCCTCTCAAAAAAGTTCCTCCAAAAAATTACAAATACCTACAGTAATTTTTAATTTCATACTTTTACTAAATTCTAAGAATTTTTCAACTGGTTAAAATTGAGAAAACGAGGTAATAAACGGAGCAACATTTCCTCGATAAAAAAAAAGAGTTTCAGGCAAAAACATTTCCTAAAATCATAACCTGAAGGCCAATAACTCTTTTGGTAGCTTGTTTTTGAAACACCTTCTTTATGTGACTTATTCATGATTAAGTTAAAGCGTTTTCAGTTGTCGTAAAAGCCAAACAATATGCCGTTATAGTGTTGTTTCGCGTGTGTTGTTCTTTTTTTTTTGTTTTACTATCCCCGCCCGCAATGCGTAACGTGTGACTTATTTCTCATGATGCCTTTCATTTTATTCTGTTCATCCCATTGAAGTATTGAGTAAATAAATCCCTTTTCGGTTTGTCCTCAATGTAAACCATTTGTCCATCTTCTAGTTTGTGTGTGTTTTTTTTTTTTTGCTTTGTCTCACAAACCAGCGGCTGCCCAACTCTGTACGATTTTTCGTCATTTTGACGATTTTTGATGGTAAACTTTTGGGCCTCTGACTGAATTTGACGACGAATTTTTAAACAACTTAGTTTTATGAGATGACGATTTTTATAAAGAGTAAATAGCTGAATTCGACTTAAGTGTTTCCTTTTAAGGGTTTTTTATATCGAATTTAGATCTGAAATTTTCTTACAACGTGACGTGAATAGTATATAAAAGTTGAACGTGTATTTCCTTCAAATAATTGTAATCAAAACACAATGTGGATATTTATTGAAGAAATTCTCAATAAATCTATAGAAGAACAAATTCCTAATATATAGCTTGGCCTCCCACGCCCGCCATCTCCAATGTAGCAAAAGTAAATATAGGTTCTAAGAACAATAAATATTAAATTAAACCTAAAATCCGCGAATCCCTTTTGAAAATTTAACATATGAGCCCAAAGTATTTTATCTTTAAGTGCTCTAAAAGCTATTATACGGCAAAATAATTCTGATCGGGCCTATAAAGCCAGTGTTTAAGATTAAAATCACTTATATTTATTTTTTATTTTCACTTACAAAAGTATCAAGATTAAAAGTGAGGGAAGATTCGTGAATGGAGGCTTCTGTTATGGAGGTTTTGTTAGTGTTCTTAAGAATAACCAGAAGATTAAATTTTATATAGCGCTCCATTCTCATATGAGGTAAAGCGCGTTGCTTCATCTACGTATTTACTTAGTTCTGCATTTACTCACCTGTAGCGCGAAGAATGCACTTACACATCATTCACAAATATTTCCCGCTTCTTGATCCGGAAAATGATGGAAACAATTTTTCTTTGAAACCTGTTTGTTTATTAAGAATTGGTTTTGAAACTTAAACTCGTTGTCAGTATAATTTAAAATAAATGTTAGAGAAATTGTAGGAATTAAAGGTCACAACAAGCCTGTATTACAATACAGACAATTTTTTTCGTACCAAAACAAGTAAACTTCGATTAACCTCAAGTATTATTTCAAAAATTAATCTAGTTAATATTAACACAAAACTATGATTATACCAATAAAGGAAATCATTCTTTATTCGTACCGTATGGATGCAGTTACTGTTCGGAGTTACGTACTTTAGCTTTTTCAAAAGTAGTAATATTCTAATGTTACATGTTTCGTATCCATATGAAAGCACTACTAGTGATGCATCAAGTTGCGTCTATATAATTCATTTAATATCTGTCTTGTCCATTTCATTCGAATTTGCGATAACTTTTGTGGAGCGGATTCTGTCTTCATAAGCATCTGAAACCATTGCAAAGTCTATACAAAATATAAGAACAACTAACTATCTAAATTATTCATCGTTCATTATGATTAACTTACGGTTTCAAGCCAGGTCCAGGTAGTATTTACTAGACCAATTAAGGATATCAGCTTCGTTAGCCAATTAAACAGTCAAGAATATTTCCAAAAAAATTACCATTACAAGACTGCCTGTACCTGCAAGTGAAAAGATAATTATTTTTTAATAAATTGAAATTTTTGATTAATTTACAAACGGACAAAATTACCGTTTTAGTTAGAAAACTTCTCCACATTGAAAATTCCGATGCCCAGTTTATTTTCATTATCTGAATCATACTCCATGGACTAATGGACCGGTCTCAGGAATATATGTGAAATAAAAAACAATATTAAAATTCTAGGAAAAGTTTGCATCTTAGTCCAGTATAGCAGTTATACTTTAAGGGTGACTATTAAGTTCCGGAGGTTTATGAGTAAAAATTCTCAATTTTCGATAATTGGGTGATTATTAACAAGAAATACCCATTTTTTAAATTATAAAAATAAAATGAAATGTTTAAACAAATTATAAATTTGAAATCGAAATTAAAAAAATAATCCTTTATAACAAAAACCTTTTTTTCCATCATCAAGAGTATAAATGTAATCGAGACGTAATAATATACCATTCATGCAATTATTGAATTGCCGTTTGGATGCAGACAATTTTTGATTTGCTAATTTTCTCAAAAGTTCCCACAAAATATTAAACATGTCCGTCCGAGGTATGCATCATATATATATTGATTAAATCGTTTTCTCAACTATAAATAAAGTGTTTTGCTTCCTTTAAAGTAAAAAAATAATGGGCTAACAAAATAAAAGTTGAAGTTGGGTTTTCGTTACGAATACAATTAAGCCAAAAAAATGAAAAGAATTGAAAGCGCGATAGAAAAAAAAAAGTTATGCGCGGAAATCTCATCGAACATGTTATGGGAGGCTAATTACTGCTGCGTCTGAGAAAATAAGAATCAACAACATGCCCAATTTCACATCTTCCTCTTTAATTGTCTTTGCATAAGGATTTTAAGTTCCCGATTAATCTCCGCAGAAATACGATACATTTTTCGTGTGTCGGATAGAAAACCTTTTTGTGTGTAGTAAAACATTATTCAAATCAATCATGAGTTATATTATGTTAAATTATATTACAAAATCATTAATATTTTCAATTAAAAATACGTCCAGTTAAAAAATACTGGAAAAACTATACTGACGGCTCCTTAATTAGCGATTTAAACGGCAATTTATTCATGTAACTAAAAATGTAATTATTATAAATAAAACAGCATTTATTTTGTGTATACAATTTATATTTGAGACCTCACCCAGTAATGTATTTATTAATATAAACCATTTGTATCCTACTTATTTTGAATCTAGTGACGAGTGACGATATTCTTTGTTATTGAACACTATTAAGAAAACGAAAAATATTTATAAAAATTTGACGATTTTTCTAGCCCAAAACAGTTGGCCACCACGCTGCTCACAACAGTTGTGGGCTATACTGCTTCTCACATGACACGCTGAGGGAAGATGGTAAAACTCAATAGCATAATAATAAAACTAGGAGATTTGCCTAAAAATCAGCTCATTTTAAACCTAGACTTGTATCGCATGTCTGACAATATCGCAAACACTATATTGCCATTTTTTCCGTTAAAATTGAAAAGTTCATGCTCTGTATTGCTGCTATCGTCCGGAAAGCATTGGAGTTTGGTGGAGAGCGGAAAACGCCGAGCACTGAAAAGGCATTTTAGGATAATGCTTATTCGTAATATGTGCTCTTTATCGATACTTTTACTTTACGCTATTGCGCATCTTATGTTAAAACACGTTCTTTCGTTAATATATTTAGAATTGCATTTGTTTGCCTCATTACAGAATGGACATGATGGTATGAGTATTATATACTCAATCACCCACCCACTGTCACCCACCATAAACAAAACTATTCAATATTGCACCAACCATGGGTTGCACCTATTGATAGCAATAAAACACCATTAACTGAAGGGGCACCTCTGAGTGCTACATCAACCAGAAGATAAGGCTAACTATTTCATGGTGATGACCTATATCATTGAGAAGGTGAACTCGATGGGCCTTGAATAATTAGACGGGAAACCACTGTCTAAAGACACCATAATTAGTCATAAAGACTACATTTATGACCGCGATTAGGTATCTTTTAATTTTATATAAACTTTTTCAAGCGCGAGAAAGATATATTGGACCAGGTATAGGCGATGCAATCTCTCAATTGAAAAGACTTTTTACCATATAGAACTTATTATGGTCATAATTCTCGGTAAGTTCCTCGAGATTATTTGAATTTTAGGGGAACACATTGAATTCCCGCCCCCTGTATGGGTGAATTATGAATTTCATTTTCCCATATAATCTTGCATTCTAGGTCTACCCTCTTCCATCCCATTCGGATCAAACACGGATCTTGTTTTGGCTGAAAATTAACATGCAATCCTAAATACAATATTGCGAATTCAACTACTGAGAAAGGGTGATAGGGATCGTCTCAAAAGTGCTCAGATTATGTTTTGATTGAAAGATTATAGCACAAGAAAAGTCCAGCGTCGGGCGAAGAAGATACTTGAATCTTGAAAACTGAAGATTATGCACCAATCGAGACAGGGTGGCGTCACGCAGAGCAGAACTTAAGACCAAACAAATCGTTTGAAGTTATTGCCTATTTCTCATATCGACTAGAAAAGTATCATAACCAGAGGTGGCGATATGAGGCAACCAATATACAGGAGTCATAGATGATTATCAAAAGTCAATATGAATATATATAGACTAGGTCATGACTGCGCGCTACGTTATTTTGTATCGATTAGGATGTCGAAAGGCGAGTAATATTATAACGCAATATCGTTACTGGTGACAACCATGCCAAAAAAAAACAATAAGCAACTACAAAAAACAACCGAATGGCCGAAAAAGTCATATGACTAGTAAATGTCTACCCATGTCTTGGTATATGCCCGCCTTACATACAAACACGTCCTTTGCGCTGACTCAATCCCACGTTCTAGACCAAATCACCAATAAGAGGTTTTCTAAACGGATAAGGACTATATCCCTCTCAGTAATTGCTTGGATTTGACATGACAACATGAACAATATTTTCAGGAGTGAGAGCAATATATAAAATTTAATGAACTTGCTGAGCCTCAAGTTTTAGACCAATACACCAGAAAAAGGTTTCCTATTCTATCGCTAATTATCCTTCTTTATGTAACGTGCTCTGATGAGCTGGTGCCGGGCCCAGCATTCGACCGGGCTTGCAAAATTTGGTTAGCAATTGCCCGCCATTGCTGGGTACACAAGGTCGTGGGTTCCGTCCCCTGCTTCGAATGAATATAGTGACCCCGAAGCCTACCATTTAAGGAAAGTTTTTTTCAGGGCCGGTGGATTATCCACCTCAGTAATTGCTGTTGACATTTCTGAGGGTTTAAAAAGCCTTCTCTTAAGTTGCGTTTCACTGCAATGCTGGCAAACGCCGTTCGCGACTCGGCTATAAACTTGCTGATGACATAGCCGGCTCTCTCAGTAAATATGCTTGAATGACATGCATTCTGAATTTTTCCAGTGGAGGTTAATATTGAGGAGGAAAACGGATGCTTGAGCCTTGGTGGTCCAATCCCACTTTTAGACCAAAACACCAAAAAAAGTTTTCGGCCAGCGCCTATATTCCTTCTGTGAGTAAGTAGCCGGGCTGATGAGGGAGGGGCAGCCACCCTCGCTGGCGTTCAATGGTATAGTAAGACATAGCCTTAGAAAGACTCACCCTCGTCGGCACTACACAAAAGGTTCTGTGGGTCGATTCTCTGTGACTATTCGATACCTGAACACAAAAAGTTTTATACAGCCGTGTGGAATCCATATCCACACACAACGGTCCAAGATAATGCTATCCGTCCTCTGACAATATAAAACAATAGAGGGTGTAAAAAGCATTCATACTCTTACAAGATGGTTTCACGGTGCAAATGTGGAACGCCTTTTCGGACTTCGGTTATATAAAAGGTGACTTCCGTTTATGACATGCCCATCTCAGCTAACTGCTTGAAAATGATAGACATGCTCTTGAATGATTTCCAGTGGGATGGTTAATCTTGAATGACTTGGAGCCTTGGTTCAATCCCACTTTAGACCAAACACCAAAAAAGTTTTTCAGCCGTATTCCCTCTTAGTTAATTGCTGATGACGGCGAGCCACCGTCGGTGCAATGCGGTTAGCATGCCCGCCTTAGCATACACAAGGTCAGTGGGTTCGGATTCGCTGCCTTCGACCGAACACCAAAAGTTATTTCAGCGGCTGGATTATCCCCACGCTCAGTAATGCTTGCGTGACATTTCTGAGGCGGCTTACTAAAACTCTCTAAGTGGTTTCAACAGCAACTATTATGGTGGAAACGTCAATTAAAATTCAGTCGAAATAAATAAATCGTTCGGACTCGGCTATTAAAAAGGACGGTCCCTCTGTCATTGAGCATGACAATAAAAAGGAACATAATTAACTATGGAATCGGGCACCAATGTGGAATATCACAATGGACTGAATAGTCTAAGTTGAAGCTGCGTGATCACCTCGAAAGGTTGCCACCATAACCCTAGACAACCATAACAACTAATTAAAATAAACTGTATGACCATGCCCTGAATATTTCCGGTGGAGTTGTACGAAACTTATTTGAAAATGACTGTGGATTCCATACTTTCCGTCCATTATACATTTTCTCGGAAATGCAGATTCACAGACTCTTCTAATCTCCTTCCTGCTGTTGATATTTAACCTCTACGCACCATCATTCTCATGTCACTTTCCAGTTCCTTTTATGCGCACAATTTTTTTAACGGCTAATCGCCTCCAGTTTTCCCCTTAGTTGCGATTCACGTGGTGCTTTCCAGCGAGGTAGCTCCCAAGAATAGTAAGAGCCCCCCATTTCAGGACTATTATCGACTTGGACCGTCCTTACTTCGCCTCGCCAATCAAATGATTCGATTCTCCTCTTGCCCTGTGCGCTTAGCATTTTGTTGGGCTGAAAAAAAGTTACAGGACTAAGATGCAATGGTTAGTATGATACACGCCTTTTCATTACATTAAGGGTTGTGGGTTCAGCCCCAATTTTTCAACCGAAAATCAAAAGTTTTTTCCAGCGCTTCGATGTATAAGGTACCCTTTAATGCTGATGGACATTTCTGAGTGTTTCAAAGCTTCTCTAGGTGCGTTTTCACGCAATGTGGAACGTCGTTTTAACTCGGGCAATAATTAATATAAAGGCTGGAGGTCACTTGTCCAATTGGAGCTCAATAAACATAGCATCAGGTCTGCACTCAGCTTGATAAGGAGAGAAGTTTGCCACTTGTGGTCATCACAATGGATTGTTAGTCTAATTTGAATATCGGGCCTGCCACTAACACCAATCCTAATGCCTAACGTATTCGCGCTTTTCTTGGGTATTACTCTTGGTCGTGAGGGCTTTTCGTCATCCCTTGTTTTTTCCGCCATTTTTAGCATATCCAAGCGACAAAATCTTCTAGTCACAACAGAATGTCCTGCCTTTTTTGGCGTTTTCGGTCAAAGTGGAAAGCGAGAACCTGTTCTAGGCCCAACGCAAGGTGCGGCGCCTTCTATTCCAACCTTTTCGCGCTTCTGTTCTCCTCTATGAAGAACCGGCCATCGTCCAGAATAAAAAAAAAAATCCAAAACAAAACTAGTTTTTTCCGAGTGTCGAAATCCAACTCAAGATTCCGTTCGTATGTACACCAAAAATATCTCCTACAGAATCATGCATTTGCGCTTGCCGATGTTAAGGTTGTGCCTGTTCCATCCTGCTTGTGCAGTAAGAGATGAGTTGAAGGCCTTCGCCAGTTGTGGCATTATTCAATAATTATCCGATACACCATATTTTCAGAATTGAAACTCCATCCACTATGAAAGGGTATATACAAAAATCCACTATGTATTTCCGACATAAGGTAATTTCTCGCACAAACAGTGTCTACAGAATCGTATTTAAGCCTAACAACATCCAAGAAAAAAAAAAAGAGTAATCAGATACCTTAAACTTTGACCTGAGCCAAAACTAAGTTAAGGTATTCGTGTCTATTCTAAATTAATATGCGAATTAACATAAGTACCATATGATTACTATTGCCCCAACCAAGAATCCTCCAGAATAGTCGGATCTGCTGATATTGGCAACAATTGTACGTTCGAATCTAATTTTTGGTTGAATCTTGAGTCCCATTCACAGTATCTCCTATATTTAGTAAACAGATCTCTTTGCGCTAGGAATGTTAAGAGAAGTATCAGAATATACGGTCACCAGTAAATATCTTATCTTTTCAAAATCTTCCCTTCCTCTTGCTTGCGAAGATTGGCTTTAGTAATAATTGGGCTTTCCCTTCTTTGCGCTCGTTCTTCATCGGTATTCGGGCCAAGCCTTTCGCCAGTTCATCTAAATTCTGCTTGCTTTGATCATTCTCTTGGTCAGGATTTTGGTCATTCCGGTACACTTCAGGCAAGCGTGCTATTTTGTTTTTCCTTCCCCGCCGTATTAAGTCGATCTGCTCTTCCGGAGCATCTTATCCTACTTCCCATACGCATTGGGAGGAACTCCTCCCCTGACCCCTTCGGAGCTATCTTGATTTTCCGTTTCATTGTCTATTTGATTTTTAAACATGTCTCGCTGGTGGCCCCAGATAGTTCTCTTTCTCTTCGTTGTCAGGCCTTGTTGCAGCATCATTCTCGGGCTCGACCCCATCGACCTGGGTGCTTATTGACTCCGTTGCCTAAGTTTTAGGTGCCAAGAAATTATACAAATTAATGCTCTCATTTACATCCGAAGTCGAAATCAGACTTTCTACTCTTGTTTCGAAGGGCGGGAAGGACCTAACATCACCTGCATATCTATCATCGTCCCCCATGCATCTTTGCCCAACGGCACCATAGCCCTAGACTTTATTGTAGCCATTATCTTCGTACTACACCGGTGCCAAGTTGCCCACACGTATAGAACGCTGAGCTTGTAAGCCTCTTTCCTCAACCATACCTATTTGAGGTCTACTTATTGTTGATTTCGATTCGCGTCGAGACTCGATAAATTGCATCACTGCCGTCGCCGACACTGGAACACCATACCCCCTGTGCGGTAGAGTATAATCGCCTTCGCTCTAACTATTCATTTTTGGGCTCCGTCTGCGGAACACTCTGAGATGGAAGACTTCATCAATGAGTTTGGATCCCTAAGACATCACAATCTTAATATATCTTGAGGATATCCGCCGCAAGTATTCAAGCAGTGAAATGTCCCAGTCGATGACAAAACAATTCCGACTACAAACTACCCTAATATTCCCGAGATTACATTCGACAATCTTTTCAAGTCGTCTGTATATACCACTGCAATTTGTCATAAGTTCCGCGATATAAACAAGGTCTTCAAGTCGCTTGCCGACAGCACTTGGGGTGCACACAAAGAAACCTTGTTGACTACATATAAGGCAATCGGCTGGTCAGTGATAAAATATGTAGCGCCAGTGTGGACACCTCAAACAAGCGGTACGCACTGTAAAAACAGACAGACCTGTCAGAACGCTGCCCTTAGAACGCCGCGAACAGGATGTTCCGCAGTACACCCTGGATCACTTTATGCGGAGACCAAGATCATCCCAGTGCGTCGACACAACTACATGTTGTCAAAGCAGTACCTCTTGGTTGCCATCGAAGTTGTCATCCGAATCACCATCTTGTGGATAGACAACCTCCACCCAGGAATGTAAGGGTTGATCTTCACCTTCTAGAGCCGAGATCCAGCGTTACAAAAGAGAGCCTCTAGATCAGGCAGCATACCAGACAGGTCTGAACAGGATTCATGAGGATACTGTAGCTGAAGCGGTGAGAAGCTACAAGGTTAATCCTGTTCTCGGAGTCCGGACCGCGCCCATGCACCGAGGAGAGAGACCTCCCACGGCAGACAAGGGTAGTTTTGGCCCAACTAAGATCAGGCAAGTGCAGCCGCCTCAATTCATACTTATCAGTGATGATGGCAGCGTAGCGTATGTAGATCAAGGCCACATGACACTCGTCCATCTTTTGCTTGCCCAGCTAAGCCTACCCGTCTCACTACCAGATCCTCTGGACACACCCCATCCTTGTGCAGAGTTCCTTGATCTGGCTACAGCTGAACTACACAAGCATAGAACAAAATGGATGAAACTACATTAAAAACTGTTACAACAACAACACCAACCCCAGGACCCTTACTAACTAAATTCCATCATAGTGGCTCCCAAGTAATAACACGTATACTTCTGCAAAATATATTTGGGACGTATGTTGAGAAGCGAGTTATTCTACTCAAGCCTCTTTTTTGAATTATTTGAATACCTCCACTTTTTATTTGTTTTTAAATTTCGAAGAGTTCATTTATATCGTAAACTATTTCTTGGGCAGTTCTTCTAAAAAAATATTTATATGTATATAATTTAAAGACAATTTTGTATCTGTTTAGAATTGGATATGCTGCTGTTTTCGAATGTCTGCCGCATGAGGCATACCGAACATTTGAACTAAAGTCATCATCATCGCTGCTACTGCTCTAATGGTGGTATGCCACTTTTCCTACACATTATTCCTCCAAAGCATTTAGAAATTATTATTTTTCTTTACTCTTAATTTTTTTTTAATAACCTAAAACTGAGAACTCTACATAAATTGTTATAAATCCAGTTTCAATGTATAGTGGGTATGTTGAGGTCTTTTTTTCCTCCCCAAACGAGTAATGAATATCCCTCACCAGCTGTTTTGACAGTGTTGCAAATAAAATTTCTGTCATGCAGTAACCAACAATTTGTGCAACATGTGTTTTTTGTATGTTGTCAGAGCTGAACAAGCCAGTCATCTAACAATTCAGGGAGAGTGGTGTTTATGCCAAACGTTTGTTGTTTAGCTGGCTCTCTATCTCTCCTCCCATTTCTGAAGTTGAAATCCCCTTAATTTATACCATAATAAGTATGTCCCTTAATAGCTTGCTGCTGCAGTCGCCCAAATTCGGGGCGAGGGGTGGGGGGGGGGGGGGGGCGGAAGTTATAAAATAAAAGATTTTGCAATGTGAAATTTATCACTTATGCTGGCCATCTTGTGAAATTATTCAAGATTTATATTTTTTGGAAGTAGTCTGTAAAAAATTATTTGCTGAAGGTGGACTAGAAGTTGGCATTAGTTACTGTTCGGCTTAGAGCAAAGGAAAGATTTTAGATTTTGGAGGTGACAAAGGATGTATTTAGGATGCCCTTCTCTTTTAACTTTGAATTTTGTTTATTTGATACTGAGAAAGAAATTTGAATTCATTGGAGTTTTCTCACTTTTTTCATTCTATAGTATCAAAGTCATAAAATAAATTAAAATACTCTTTGATTTTGTGTGAAAAAAAAGATACAAATCTCATTTACCGAAAGTTTTATAGATTTCTCGTCATTTTATATAGCTATATTCCCTATTTTTTCACCTAGGGAGTCAAGTTGTTAAACATGAAGCATTTTCCCTTACAATTAACAAAGCAAACACGAAAATCGTAATTAAATTTATCCGGTTAAAATTTTTTGTTGAATATTTGGTCTAGTTGTATAAAGTTAACCATGTAATGGTTCGTGCTTTTCGTTTTTTTTTTTTTTTTGTATAGTCCTTCATGTTATATACCAGGCAACTTAAGAGATGCTAACTACACAAAGAAGAGACATTATCATTATGTTTGCATGTCAGCATTACTATTAAAAACCCCACCCGCAATAAACCTGGGAGAACATGTCCCATGGAGAAGCGCACAAATGGAAAAATAAATGAAGACAGCTGGGTAGAAATTCCCATCAAAGCTGGGAACGAAGGACAAAAGAATGAATAAAAGATTCTTTGCACAACCATTCGGAGGGAAACCCGCGTTCACTGGAATGGTATCTCTACAGGCTTCGATGTAATTCCAATCGTTACACCTAAATGCTTGATTTTTAATAAACTGAAAAAGCATACATTAAGCTGCTTGCTCAGTGTAGGTCATAGTGATTTAAATTAAATTTAGGATACAATAATGGAAATTTCATATAAGAGAACTTCATGTTTGATAAAATTTTAAGTTGAACTTCATCTATTTCAAACCCATAATGATGGGTAAATGACATGAAAAAAGTATTCTTTTTCCATTGATTGAAATTTCATAAATTGTATGACGAATTTCATAAACATCAAAAAATCTATGTGTTTAAATGAATACGAATGCATACATAATATTTATGAATTTTTATTTTATTATACATGAAATATATACATTTGGACTCTAAAATATGAAATGTTTGTTTTACATAATATTTACGAAAAAGCGTGGAATTTGGTAGCGGCGATGTCAGTGTATGCCATGCAAAAATTGGTTCATATCGTCCAAATAATTAAATTACAGCCCCTATATAAAACGAATCCATATTTGACCTTTCAAGAGCTTCTTAGAAGAGCAGCATTTCATAACAGACCATTTGTACTTTGGTACACCTGGAAAAGGCAATGAACGCTCACCAGGGAGGAAATTTTTGGTTAATTTTAGAAAAATTTTTGAATATTTTTAAAAAAAATGTTAACTAAACAGTATTACAAAGGCTGACATCAATGCCGATATCACAAAAATAAAGTAAAAAATAATTTGTTTTCGCAAATTCAAACGAAAATTTTATTTAGACATAATTAATTTTTTCACTTGTTAAAGAAAATTTTGTAGTTTGAAGAAAAATAAATTGGAGTTCCAAATTGCCAAGAATGTCTTTACACCCAGAGAAGGAATATGATCACCTCAAAACATGTTTTAAGAGCAAAATGTTATTTTTGGGTGGTGACCAATGTAACATGGTTTTTTCGCAACCATATTATTTTCTCGGGAAATCATGTATCTGAATTTCGGCAAGCAGGTTGATAATTTGACGAGAAAAATTCAAATTTTAGGACAAACATGTTAAACATGGTCACCATACAAATAACATTTTTGCTCTGAAAGCATGTTTGGAACGTGATCATATTCGCATTCTCTGGCGTGCATGAACTAAAATAAAGGTTTAAATTGGGCTTAGTGAAAAGTTAGAGAGTTCACTTTTTTTGAGTGTACCTACATATCAATATATACATTCTAATATTTCAGGCATTCAAGACCCCTATCTGTCCATAACCAGTGTACTGGGTGGCTCATATGTAGATCTAACCAATACAAAATAAAGAGCTATATTTTTTAATTTGGTTAATGTTTTTGTTATTGATTTGATTTCAGCTTGAAACGCATGTCGTTGAAAGGGCTTGTACCCAAACTATCCCTAGTTACAGTTACTGTATAGGTCTTCCGATAGTTAAGAAAAAATTGCTGTGATAAGTAAAGATTTTTTTTGATTTAGAGCATAATCTTTACCACTGTAATTAAGATATTGAATTTTTGGATTGAAGATAAAGGAAGCTTTTTTGTAGGCTATGAACTTACTTTCAGGGATTGTTGTAACATTAAGTGTTTGGTTTTTATACCCTGCGCCATCAACATGTGGAACAGGAGTATTATAAGTCTAGTGCATATTGTTTTTGCACACCCAGAAGGAGACGGAGATAGACGACAATGGTGTCTTTGGCCAAATAATGCTCAGGGTGGTGCTCCTGATGTCGATTATCTAGCCATGTCCGTCTCGTCTTCGTTGAAACACATTTTTGTATCAAAAGATCTAGGAGGTCGGCGCAGTTTTATAGCTCCAAATTCGGCTTCAAGATTTGACAACGTTACCTGTTTTATGTCAGAATAGAAACCTGCTATTGATTTTGGAACAAGAAATATCGCTTTCAGATTAGGATTATAGCTCCCTATATGTATATCTTCCGCTCCGATATGGACTATATATTCGCCACACGAAGCCAGAGTTTTACCCCAATTTGTTTGAACAATTTTTGGCACTAAGGAGTACAATTAAGTAGTATAGTCAAAGTGTGGCCAAATTTTTTGTTAAATGGAATCGGTTCATGATTGAGATATTAGGCCCCCATTATTATACTTTCCGCCCGATTGCACTCATTATGACCACCAGAGGCCAAGTTTTGCCACATTTAGTATTGAAACTTTTTGCAGCAGGAGTAAATTAGCTTACTTAGCTCAGTGTGCTAAATTTGGTGAAAATTCGGTTCAGATTTAGATATAGCTCCCATTATATATCTAATCGCCCAATTTTTCCCGTTATATAACCGACAGAGGTCCCTCCAACTTTGACCGCGATTTAATGTGGACAATTTTGGCAAGCAGGGAGCAGAATTAAAATACTAAAGTAATGCATATCATATTCTTGTTGAATCGGATTCAGGATTTTTATATTAGCTTCCCCATATATAGTTTCTCTTGGCTAAAATATACATCGGAAGCCTTCATGGAGAGCTTATAATTTTCTTTTTTGTTGTTGTGGTTTTAATTTGGCCCAAATACTCATTGAAGGCTACATATGAATGTTCTATAATATAATGCATCCTGTTATATTATAAAGGGCTATGGATGATTTCAGCAATATATGACATGTATTCACGTTGGATCATGATCATGGTCAAAGTGAAAGATGCCCAGTAAATGCTTTGACATTTGATCATGAATAGACTTACTACGAGCAACGCTTGCAAAATCATTGAATTTATTACCAAAATCAGGTTCGGTGGTTCGTAAATGTGTTGTCGCGCTTTAACGTTCCGACTTTATGGTCTAACATTAATCGACTGGTTGAATGGCTACGATAAATAAGCAAAAATTGACAGCATTTGGAGTGAAGAGCACCAGAAGCCGTTCAAGAACTGCCCATGCATCCCGAAAAAGGTGCACTGTTTGGTGTGGTTTGTAACGCTGGTGGAATCATTGGACCGTATTTTTTTCAAAGATGCTGTTGGAACGCAAACGTTACGGTTGAAATGGCGATCGCTATCGCTGTTCGATGCCTAACAAAACTTTTTGTTGCCCGAAAAATGGAAGAACTGAACCTTGGTTGACATGTGGTTTTCAAACAAGATGGCGCTAGCCATGCCACACAGCTCGCCGATTTGTTCTATGAGCCATTTTGAGGGAAAACTTTCGAGAAAACAATTCATCTCAAAGAAATGGACCCGGTAAGTTGCCAGCCAAGAACATGCGAATTTGCGACGCCATTTAAGAACTGATTTTTATGTGGGGCTTATCGTTCAAGCTGACAAGTCTACAGAAATAAAGCCAGGCAAATATTCCAGCTTTGGAAGACAACATTTCCGAAGAATTCGGGCTATTCCGGCGAAAATGCCGAAAAAGTTGCCCAAAAATTGACTTTACGAAATGGACAACCTAAGACGCGCAAGCCGCGGTCAACCATTAAAATGATGTAATCTTCAAAAAGTAAATGTCATGGACCAATCTAACCGTTTCAAATAAAGAAACCGATGAGATTTTGCAAATTATTTAGCGTTTTTTTTTGAAAAAAAAAAGTTATCAAGCTTCTTAAACAAATCACCCTTTAAATCGATACCATACAAACAAGAATAATGATGGCCTGAATACTTGGTATTTATCTCCTTTTTTAATTAAACAAAGACCCATAATGGATTATGTTACAATTTAGTAGATAATTTTAAGAAAAGGCTAAGCATACCTGTCGATCGCATCTGTTACCGCAACCAAAGTAATTCGATTGTTGCCACTGAGGAAAAAAAAGTGGACGAATATTTTTTATAGCCGATTTAACTTTAATTTTAGTTCATGGAAAATTACTTGAGCTTGTTAAATTTTGCCAATCGTGAGATTTTTTTGTTATAATTTATTTATCAATTCTAAAAAACTATAATAAACCCATAAATCACTAGCCTACAAGATCCATTGGCTTTGTCTA
>PGFW01000864.1:75281-87199 GCA_003123925.1 Haematobia irritans
CCAATAGTTCTTTGAATTCAGTCTTTAGGGCCTCTATTATGGTGGCCAAATGCTTGTGCCTTGAATTTGGTATGATTTTCATGAAGTTTTGCAAATGGCCAAAAATCACCGATGGCAATATACTATCGGAGCAGCCAAAGAAATATTTTACTGTCTCTGTGCAAATGGTCTTTGGTCTTTCACCCTCTTCGGTCTTGTGATAAATGGTTTCGATATTCTTCATGGTCAACATGGCCGAAAGAGAAATATCAAGGGACCATTTCATTTTACGTATATTGACTCGCTTGGCTTTGAAATCATTGGCCACTCGATTAATGGCAGCATGTAGATCGCGACTGAGTGGCCTCATCATACCCGAAGGACCATCATTGTCCATGAAAAAGAAACGTATACCACTGACACTGATCTCCTTTTCCAATGTTAGCTTGGGTCCCTGCGGATCGACCATACATCTTAGCAGTAATGGTAGATCTTTGGCATAACGTGTCATAGGGGCAATGGTAAAGAAATCTCCCCATTTGGGAAAATCCGATGTTGGATGATGGCCTTTAAAAGACACGGCATAAGGTGTGGGTTTATGGCCCCATATACCACTAAACATTGCCGGCAATCGAGAAGATCCTCCTATGTCCGATGTTAAACCCAATAGCGATGCACCACTAGCCAATAGAGCAGCTTCTCCACCCGATGAACCTCCAGGAGTACGTTTTAAGTCATAGGGATTTCTTGTTTGTCCTGTCACATTGTTGTATGTTTCCCAGAGCAGACACAATTCCGGAGTGTTGGATACCAAGAGAATAATACCACCAAAACGTTTGATTTGTTCCACTACGGGAGCATCGGCCTTAGCAATTTGTGGTGTCTTGAAGACTCGTCCCGTTTGATTTGTTAACCCCTTGACAGCTATTGATTCTTTCACGGTAACCGGTATACCTAGGAGTGGAGTGTTTTCCTCCATTTCCTCTTCGGTATTGATGCCCATGGCTATGACACGATCTACTTCACGGGCTTCTTCCAGGGCTTCCTCGAATCGATCCATTACAATGGCATTTATTAGGGGATTCACTTGTTTACATCGCTCTATATAGGCTTCCACCACTTCTTCGCTTTTGACCTGCAAGAGATGAGAAAAATGTGAGAATTAGATTTTTTTATAGAAAATTTAGGGTTTTCTATACACCATTGTTAGGATGTTGGTTATTATACATAGTTGCATTTATGACGAAATATTTTCTTAAGATATAAAATATTCACAAAACTGTTTTATAGTAATAAAAATGTGACAAAATTTTCTATAGGGAAATAAAAGTTGACAAAAGTTTCTATAAAATGAAAATTTTGATGAAAATTTTTAATAGAATAAAAGTTTTGAGAAAATTTTGTATAGGAAATAAAATTTTGACAAAAAATTTTCTACCATTTTTTTATAACAAATAAAGATTTGTCAAAATTTTTCTATAGAAATAAAAATTTTTAACAAAATTTTTCGTAATAGGAAATAAAAAATTGTCTTGACACATTTTCTATAGGAAATTAAATTTTTACAAAATTTCTCCTATAGAAATTAAAATATTGAAGAAGAATTTCTATAGAAATAAAATTTTGAGAAAGTTTTCCTATAATAATCGAAAATTTTTGAGGAAAATTTGTATTAGAAATAAAATTTTGAGAAATTTTTCTATAGAAATTAAGAATTTTGACACAAAATTTTCTAGTGAAATAAAAAATTTTGACAGAAATTTGTTTCATAGAAATAAAATTTTGACAAAATTTTCTACAGAAATAAAAGATTTTGACAAAATTTTCTATTTAGAACATAAAATTCTTAACAAGATTTATCTACACATAGGAAATGGAAATTGTGGTGACAAATGTTTGACACAAGATTTTTGCAAGAAATGAAATTTTGAACATAAAATTGCTCATCTACAGAAATAACAATTTGACAAAAACTTCTATAGAAAAAATCGAAACATGTTGACCAAAAAAGTATATAGAAGATATTCAACAAGATATAAAAATTTTTACAGAAGAATTTTCTATAGAAATAAAATTTTGGCAAAATTTTCTTATAGGAAATAAAAATTTGGACAAAAATTTCTATAAGAAATAAAATTTTGACACAATTGTCTATAGAAATTAAATTTTGACAAAATTGCCTATAGAAATTAAATTTTGACAACATTTTCCATAGAAATAAAATTTTGACAAAATTTTCTATATAAAATAAAACTTTGACAAAATTTTTCTATAAGAAATAAAAAATTGGCACTACAAAAATTGTCGTATAGAAATTAAATTTTGACAAAAATTTCTATAGAAATTAAATTTGACAATTTCAATAGAAATAAATTTTGACAAAATTATCGTATCAAAATTAAATTTGACAACATTTTCTATAGAATAAAATTTTGACAAAAAATTTTCGTATAGAAATAAAACTGTTGACAAAATTTTCTATAAAAATAAAAATTTTGGCAAAATTTTCGGTAGAAATACAATTTTGACAAAATTTTCGATAGAAATAAAATTTTGACAAATTTTTCTTACAGAAATAAAATTTGACAAATATTTCTATAGACATAAAAAAAAAAAAAATTTTACAAAATTTTCCATATAATAAACTTTGAGCAAAATTTTTTAAGAAATAAAATTTTTGACAAAACTTCTATTAGAAATAAAATTTTGAAAAAAAATTCTATAGAAATAAAAATTTAAAAAAATGTTCTATAGAAATAAGAATATTTTGACAAAATTCTATAGAATAAAAATTTGAAAAAATGTTCTATACAGTAAACTTTTGACAAAATTTTATAGAAATAAAAATTTTGACAAAATTCTATAGAAATAAAATTTACAAAATTTTCTATAGAAATAAAAATTTGAAAAATTTCTATAGAAATAAAAATTTTGAAAAAAATTTCTATAGAAATAAAATTTGATAAAAATTTTCTGTAGAATTTTTTTTATACAATAAAATCTTTTGAGAAAATTTCTATAGAAATATAAGTTGACAACATTTCTGTAGAAATAAAATTTGACATAATTTTTATAGAAATAAATTTTGACAAAATTTTCTATAGAAATAAATATTTTGAAAAAAATTTTCTATAAAAATAAAATATGATAAATATTTCTATAGAATAAAATCATTGACAAAATTTTCTATAGAATAAAAAGTGTTGAAACAAAATTTTCTTTAGTTTTAGTCAATGATGGTTTCAAGCTCGAAATCAAAAACAACAAACAAAATGGTTGAAGAATAAACCAAAGAATAACGAAACAAAATGAATGAAGGTAAAGGAAGCAGCTCAAAATAAACCAGCTCAACTGCACATCAAACGATTGATTTGACAGTGGCAAGGAAAAGAGATATGTTTGCTACAAATTTTATTTGCGGCAAAGGCCGGCTATCATAAACCTTTTTTCGGAATGGTTTCAAGTGTGGTCACTTTGGCGGTTTAGTGAACTGCCTTAAGTTTATTCTGATATATTGATCTGATAGTTTTTTGCTTGGCGAGAACCAGGATGCTGATGAGTAATGTGGTAATTCCGGAAAACGTGCGCTCATCCCAACCCTCTAAGCAGTCTAATAGGCCTTTGCCGATATAAATTTGACAAACATTCTTTCCTCTGTGGTAAGCTACACTTGTAGTTTAGTCAACGCATGGTTTTGAAGCTTGAAATCAAACACAATAGAAATAACAATTTTGACAAAATTTCTATAGAAATAAAATTTTGAAAAATTTTCTATAAGAAATAAAATTTTGAACAAAATTTTCATTTTAGAATAAAATTTTGAAAAAATTTTCGTTAGAAATAATTAAAACATTTTGAAAAAATTTTCTATAGAAATAAAATTTGACAAAATTTCTATAGAAATAAAATTATTGACAAAATTTTCTATAGAAATAACAATTTTGCATAAAATATTGTCTATAGAAACTAAAATTGTAATGCAAACAAAAAAAAACGCTTAATTTTTTAAATATGGTATTTTTTGTGTTAAATTTCTTCAAATTTTGGTAGTTAGTGTTTTGCCACGGAGTGTTAACGTGAATGTAATGCATGCCCGGTTTGGCATACAAATGTCATGGTTCAATCCCTGTTTTCGACTAAACTCCAAAAATTTTTTAGGACAGATCAGATTATCCCCTTCCAGCTAATGCTATTGACATTTACTGAGTGTTTCAAACTTCCTCTAAGTCTGGTTTCATCCATAACGACCGATGAACTACTAGCAAATACTCAACCATGAAGGCGGTTTGTATTTCCTGTGGACGAATTTGTACTTTCTGATTCAGTTTTTATTTAATAAATTCGACTCGAAATCACAGTTTGCCACTCGTGCCAAAATAAATCGCGACCAATATTTGAACAGAAAATATTTACCAAATTTTTAAAGATCTAAATTGAAGTTTTTGTCAAATTTTTGTAGTTAACTGATGAAAAAAGTGTTTTTCTTTTTCAGAAAAAAAAAATAAAACAGTTTTATTATTTTATCTTAGAATGTTATCTCCTAATTCACGAACAATTTCTTGGTTGTATAAATATCGTTCACAGTAATTGTGTCGAATTTTAAATGTTTTTACCCGGAATTTTGAAATGCCTCTTTTTCTCAAACCAAGTGAAAGGGAGTAACTTACTGCGCTATGGACTTTGACAGTAATGACCTAAGACTAAAATTAGAAAATTTGTAAGATATTTGAAGTTTTGACAAAATTTATTATTTCTACAGAAAATTTTGTCAAACATTTTATTTCTCGAGAAAAATTTTGCTCTCAATTTTATTCTCATAAAAGTTTTGTCTAAATTTTATTTGCTTATAGAAAATTTTTGTCAGAGAGATTGTTTTTCTCATCGGAAAATTTTGTCAAAAATTTTGTAAAATTTATTTATCTAGAAATTTGTTAATATTTTTATTTCTCTATAAAATTTGTGAAGATTTGAAGTTTTGAGAAAATTTTATTTCTATAGGAAAATCTTTGTTCAAATTTATTTCTCAGAAAATGAATTTTTGTCAAATGTTTATTTCTCTAGAAAATTTTTGGCCAAAATTTCTATTGTCTCTAGAAAATTTTTTTCAAAAATTTTATTTCTCTAGAAAATTTGTCATTTTTTTACTAGAAAAATTTTGGTCAAAATTTAATTTCTCTAAAGAAAATTTATGTAAATATTATTTCCATAGAAGAAGGAGGATAGTATTTGCAAAATCTACGAAGAAAGATCACAAAATATCCCACGCAAAATGTATAAATTTACCATTTTTGGTAGAATTCTATAATCAACGTGTGGGCAACCGTGCCGAAATTGCGTCTGCCAGAGTGAACGCCTGAGTTTTTCATCTTTGTCGAAAAGCTGACTTCCTCGACAAGAGAGAAAAAACAATCTTAAAATGGTAAAAAAAAAACAAAATTAAAATGCTGTTTCTAATTGGAAACTTCCCACAGAAATGTGCTACTCAAGAAATACTATTTTTTTTTTACAATTTAGAATGACATAGGAAAAACAACGGCTTCATTGCGTGGGCAAACCCATTCGTAGGCAAGCTGCCAAAAGTCAAGGCTTTTAATTATTCTATCCATAATAGAAAACACATTACATAATCTGTAACACACATAAACATTAATGTTATGGGGCGTCAATGAAAAAATCGTAGAAACAAATATAAACAAATGACGCGGAGCGTAAAAGACAAAGCATTTTCAGTTTATCATTTAAAGAGACAATTAATGCTAATAACATCTGTTCTTCAAAAGCTTGGTATGTTAAGTGATTGCGTATTAGTGTTTTTTCTTCTAGAATGGAACTGGGGATTTTTACTTGTAAACGGATTGAATGAGGCGAATAAAACCCAATTAAGATTTAATTGAATATCTATTGTATATGGCACAAACATATTTATCTTGAATAATATAGTGATTAACATTAAGGTATTGCTGGTAATTTGCCTTACAGGGAGAGAAACAAATTAGATATATTGTGTTTTGTTTATTCGACAAAATATATTTATCAATCATGATGCCGCATTTGAAACTTTTGTACCTAGTACATGTAATGATTATAATGACTTTCATTCTATTAGCCTCGTCATACCGATTTTGTGGTGTTATAAGGAAGATAAAAATGTTGTAAAAAGTCGAGGGGAAGCCAGCTCGCCTTTATTGGATGAACTACTTAGTCCCAAAATTATTTAGAAAATCATCCCCAACATTTACCTTGCATCTAAATCTCTGGGTTAGATCGAGTTTCCAAACGGCAATACACTGGAGAGGAGTATACTAGAAAGTAAAAATGCCTGGACATTAGCTATTTTTTGCATGTTTGGGTTTTTAAAGCTCGTTGCTCTACAACCAATAATTTACCAAAAAATTTGCAAGAAAGTTTTTACCACAAATTCCAAAAATTTTTATTCTATAGAAATAAAATTTTGACAAAATGTTACTTCTATAGAAAATTTTGGCAAACATTTTATTTGTTTATAGAATATTTTGTAAAAAATTATTTTCTATAAGAAAAATTTTGACAAAATTGTTTCATCTAGAAAAATTTTCAAATTTTACTTACTATAGAAAAATTTTGTCAAAATTTATTTACTATAGAAAATTTTGTCAAAATTTTATTTTTATAGAAAATTTGTAAAAAATTTATTTCTATAGAAAATTTTATTTTTATGCAAATTTTGTTAAAATTTTATTTCTATAAAAATTTTTGCAAAATTTATTTCTATACACAAATTTTGTCAAAATTTCATTTCTGTACAGAATTTTGTCATAATTTATTTCGATACAAAAATTTTGTCAAAATTGTATTTCTATAGAAAATTTTATTTTATAGCAATTATTATTATTATTTTGTCAAAATTTTTTATTCTGCACAGAATTTTGTCAAATTTTATTTCTATAAAAATTTTCAAAATTTTATTTCTATAGAAAATTTATTTTTATGGCAAATTTCTTGTCAAAATTTTATTCTTATAAAAATTTTGCCAAACATTTTATTCTAGCACAGAATTTTGCCAAAATTTTATTTCTATACAAAAATTTTATTTTCAATAGAAAATTTTGTCAAAATTTTATTTCTATAGAAAATTTTGACAAAATTTTGTTTCTCTAGAAAATTTTGGCAAACATTTTATTTCTATAGAAAATTATGTCAAAATTTTATTTCTATAGAAAATTTTGTCAAAATTTTATTTCTATAGACTTTTTTGTCAAACATTTTATTCTATAGAAATATATTTCAAAATTTTATTATTCTATAGAATATTTTGTCAAAATTTTATTTCCATAAGAAGATTTTGTCAACATTTTTGTTGCCATGGGAAAATTTAATTACCTCTATTGGGGAGCGAATGTTTTGCAAAATCTACCAAAACATCAAATAATTCTGTCTATATTACCAACATTCAATAAAAGATTTTCCCATTCTTGGTATAATTCAACCCAACTATTGCCAACCGTTAGGTTAGTGTTAGAGTGGCAAGTCCGATGTTTAATTCCCCCCAAGGCCTCACTTAGACTATTCAGTCCATTTGATACCACATTGGTTGAACTTCTCTCTTATCACTGAGTTTGCTGCCCATTTCTATGTTCAGCTCTCAATGACAAGGGACCTTCCTTTTTATAGCCGAGTCGAACGGCGTTTCCACATTGCAGTGAAATCCACTTAAAGAAGCTTTGTACCCTCAGTAAATGTCACCAGCATTAACTGAGGTAGGATAATCTCCTCCCTGAAAACTTTTGGTGTTCGGTCGAAGCAGGAATCGGAACCATGACCTTGAATTATGCCAAGGCGCATGCCTAAACCATTTGCACCACGGTGGCAACCGAGCGTTGCGCACTCTTGACTTCTTAGCGAGCTCTTAAACACCTTATTCCGGGTTGCTACTTGCGCTTTTATCATACACTGAAAGAAACAGTGGAAATTTTTGAAAACTAAACAGGTGGAGTAATTTAAGCGTTAATTTTTTAGAAAATTTTAGCAATATTTTATGGTAGAAAATTTTTAAACTAAAAAGTTATTTACAAACGCTTGACATCACCGATATCAAACATTGGAGTAATATTTGTCGAACAAATTTCGAGAAAATTGCTATTAATTTAATTTTTTCGCTTGTTAAAGAAATTTTATAGTTTTGAAATTTGAATAAATTACGGATTGAAAGTAGAACCACCTCGTTAACGAAAAGAGGCAAATTAAACAAATATAGTAATATAAAATTCTGTTATTTGGTCCCTTTTCTTTGTATTACAGATTACAAGTGGTCATAGCCAAATAAATGCCAAGAAAATGAGAATGATATAGGAAATGATATTCGTTGGTCTAAAAATTTCCTTCAGACAACTCAATTAATTAATTTAATATTACAATATGTATTTTTTAATAAAAACTGTAATCAATCACTTAATCAACAAAATATTTAATTGGATGAATTAATTTTTATAAATAAATTTCTTTTGGTGAATTAAAATTCTAATTGATGCCAATAAATGTGGTTTTCTGTGTATCATGATTCATTGTAAAGTTGTTGATAAAAAATTTTTGATTGTTGATTTGATCTCATTGTTCTTAAATTTCGTTTCCCAGCAAAGAAATTAATTTTTTGCGTGTAAACAAGATTTTACCAAGATTTTTTATTAGTCTATGCTATGACACAGTTGACTCATTATAAATTCAAACTTATGGAATTATTTTTTGCAAAAACTATTCTTGGGTTTCTGGGTTTTTATCTACGCAAAATTTGTGAAGAAAATTTTACCAAAAAACTACCCCATATTTAAAAAATCTATAGCTTTGCATTTAAATTTTATTCGATAGAACAGTGTGTTATTCAAAATTTATATTTCTATAGAAATTTTTTTGTCAAAATTTTATTATAAAAATTTTGTCAAATTTTATTTTCTATAGAAAATTTTTTCAAATTTATTTCTAACGAAAATTTTTTCAAAATTTTATTCTAAAGAAAATTTGTTCAAAATTTTATTTCTATAGAAAATTTTGTCAAAATTTTATTTCTATAGAAAATTTTGTCAAAATTTTATTTCTATTGTGTTTGATTTCAGCTTAAAACCATGCGTTGACTAAACTACAAGTGTAGCTTAACCAACAGAGGAAAAGAATGTTTGTCAAATTTATATCGGCAAAGCCCTATAGACTGCTAGAGGGTTGGATGAGCGCACGCGTTTCGGAATTACCACATTACTCATCAGCATCCTGTTCTTGCAGCAAAACTATCAATCAAATTAGTCAGAATAAATTAGGCATTTCACTAACCCCAAGTGAACCACACTTGAACCTCCGAAAAAAGGTTATGATAGCCGGCCTTTGCCGAAATAAATTTGTACAAACATATCTCTTCTTCCTTTGCCACTGTCAAATCATCGATTTTTGAGTGCAGTTGGCTGGTTTATTTTGAGCGTGCTTTCCTTTTACTTCATTCTTTTGTTTCGTTATTCTTTGGTTTATTCTTCAACCATTTTGTTTGTTGTTTTTGATTTCAGGCTTGAAACCATGCATTGACTAAAAACTATAAGAAAATTTTTAGGCAACTATTTTTATCTTCTATATAGGAAATATTTTGTCAATATTTTATTTCTATAGAAAATTTTATCACATATTTTATTTTTATAGAAATTTTTTTCAAAATTTTTATTTCTATATAGAAAATTTGTCAAATATTTATTTTCTATTAAAAAGGAATTTCGTCTAAAATTTCTATTCTTCTACAGAAAATGTTGTTCCAAACTGTTATATTCTAATATGAAAATTTTCTCAAAATTTTATTTTGTAATAAAAAAAAATTCTACAGAAAATTTTATTCAAAAATTTTATTTCTATAGAAAATTTTTTCAAAATTTTTATTTCTATAGAAATTTTTCAAAAATTTATTCTAAAGAAAATTTTGTCAAAATTTATTTCTAATAAATTTTGTCAAAAATTTTATTTTCTATAAAAAATTTGTCAAAAGTTTATCTGCTATAGGAACATTTTGTCAAATTTTTATTTCTATAGAAATTTTGTCAAAATTCTTATTTTCTATAGAACATTTTTTTGAATTTTATTTCTAATAGAATTTTTTTTCAAAATTTTATTTCTATAAGAATTTTTCAAAATTTTATTTCTATAAAAAATTTTGTCAAAGTTTATCTATATAGCGAAAATTTTTGTAAAAATTTTTATGTCCTATAGAAATTTTGTCAAAATTTTATTTCTGTAGAAAATTTTTGTTCAAATTTTATTTCTATCTAGAAAATTTTGTCAAAATTTGTATTTCTACCGAAAAATTTTGCCAAAATTTTTATTTTTATAGAAATTTTTGTCAAAGTTTTATTTCTATAGAAAATTTTGTCAAAATTTTATTTCTATAGAAAATTTTGTCAAAATTTAATTTCTATAGATAATTTTGTCAAAATTTAATTTCTATAGGAAAATGTTGTCAAAAATTTAATTTCTATAAGACAATTTTGTCAAAACATTTAATTTCTATAGACAATTGTGCCAAAATTTTTATTTCTATAGAAAAATTTGTCAAAGTTTTATTTCTATAGAAAATTTTGTCAAAATTTTATTTCTATGGAAAATGTTGTCAAAATTTAATTTCTATAGGCAATTTTGTCAAAATTTAATTTCTATAGACAATTGTTGTCCAAAATTTTATTTCTATAGAAATTTTTGTCCAAATTTTTATTTCTATAGAAAATTTTGCCAAAAATTTATTTGTCTATCACGAAATTTGTGTAAAATTTTTATATCTTTTGAATATCTATATATACTTCTTTGCTCAACATTTGCATTTCTATAGAAAGTTTGTTCGTCAAAAATTTTATTTCTGTAGAAAAATTTTCGTCAAAATTTCATTTTCTTCAAAAAATCTTGTCAACATTTGTCAAAAATTTCATTTCTATGTGGAGAAAATCTTGTTACATATAAAATTTGTATTTCTATAGAAAATTTTGTCAAAAGTTTATTTCTGTACGAAAATTTCGTCAAATTTTATTTCTATACGAAAATTTTGTCAAAAATTTTATTTCTATAGAAAATTTTGTCAAAATTTTATTTCTATAGAAAATTTCCTCAAAATTTTATTTCCTAATAGAAAATTTTCTAAATTATTGTCTATAGAAAACTTTCTCAAAATTTTATTTCTATAGAAAATTTTTTCAATATTTTATTTCTATAGGAAATTTTGTAAAAATTTAATTTCCTCATAGAAAATGTTGTCAAAAATTTTTATTTCTATTAGAAAATTTTGTAAAAATTTTTATTTCTATAGAAAATTTTGACAAATTTTTATTTGTATAAAAAAATGTAGAAAATTTTGTCAAAATTTTATTTCTATACAAAAATTTCTCAAAATTTTATTTCTATAAAAATTTTCTCAAAATTTTATTTTTATAGAAACTTTTGTCAAACTTTTATTTCTATAGAAAATTTTGTCACAATTTTATTACTATAAAAAGTTTTGTGAATATTTTAAATGATCTATTAAGAAAATTTTCGTCCAACATTGCCAACTATGTTACTAATAACCAACATCCAACAATGGTGTATAGAAATAACCCTAGAATTTCTATAAAAAAATTCTAATTCTCCACATTTTTCTCATCACTCTTGGCAGGTCTAAAAGCGAAGAATGGTGGAGACCTATATAGAGCGATGGTAACAAAGTGAGATCCCCTAAAATAAATGCCATTGTAATGGATCGAGTTCGAGAAGCCCTGGAAGAAGCCCGTGAGTAGCATCGTGTCATAGCCATGCATCAATACCGGAAGAGGAAAGAGAAAACACTTCCACCTCCTAGGTATACGGGCGGTTACCGTGGAAAGAATCATAGCTTGTCTAAGGGTGTTAACAAAATCCAAAAACGGGACGAGTCTTCAAGACACCACAAATTCGCTTAAAGGGCCGATGCTCCG
>PGFW01000870.1:0-15315 GCA_003123925.1 Haematobia irritans
TATCAGAATTTCGAAAGGGCAAAAACATCGATGTTACCAACATCGATATTTTTTGATCGATTTTTCATCGACATCGATGTTTTAAATTTTAAACATCGATGTTTTTCTATGTCGCAGCATTAGTGACCATGCAAATTTCATTTTAGGACATCCATATATCATTGGTGCCACATTATTCCTCTTATATACCTTGAGGAACTTTAGATTCCTTGCGATACTAAATCGATTGGTGGACATATAACCCATTTTCGTTTCTGGTTATCCAAGAAAAAGGGATTCTAGCATCTTTGTATGCAGAGGTAAGCGTGATTGATAACCATAATGTAACACCCGTGAATTATATGAAAATCATTATTTAAGGAATATATCAGAGCAACAGGCAGTTATCGTTGAAAACCTCCTAACCTATGAGGGATCAAAGTCCCCGGGTGACTTATTTTGTATGTATTCCGGAGCAGCACCGAAAACCAATTAGGGTTCCACCCCTAACTGAACCCATCTGCGAATGTATTAACAACACCTCCTGTATAACTATTTGCCAGCGGATATAAGTTTGAAAAAAAATTATAAGTTTTACATAGCAGCTCTAACCTATTCAGCAACGGAGAGCGTCCTTTATAATGTCGAACTCCTGTACGGTTCTCTTGTAAACGCTAACAGCTATGTTTTACATTAAACCACAACCTGCTTTACCACCAACTCATTGTCTATAATTTGGCACTTCAACATAACAAGGGACTGTGGCCCAGTGGGTTAACAGCTCGTTTATTGTTGGTGCAAATTTTTTTGATCTTAGTTCGATTCCCAGAACCGAAAAAATTAAAGTAAAAAAATAATTAACTGAATTAATGTAAAAAGGAAAATGGATTTATCTATCAGAGCGTTATGCAAAATTGATAATTAACAAATAATCTTAATTCAAATCTAGCTAAGTACCACATCATCAACAGGAAAGAAACAATTCATCAAGGCCTCGACGGATCTTCAACTTGCATCATATGATCCTAAACAACTAACTAACCTGGCTTAGGAGAAACCACAATGTGATTTCTTAAAATCTATTTATTTTCTTTTTTGTAGATTACTATAATTATAAATTTTGCATACGAATTTTTTTAAAGAAGATAAAATCAATATTTTGTTTTCCATTTGAAAATTTGAAAAGAATAGTGACAACCGTTTTTGTCATATCGATTTTTATGATTTTTTAATATAGTTATCTAAAAAATGAGTGCTTAAGTTGTTATTACTTTCTGCAAGGTGGTGGGTAAGAACTGGTGGTGTAATTTACTAATGGGGTATTATAAAACTATTTGTCAATAATACCATGGAAGGGTCATGGTTTTGAGGCCAGGAAAAGAAACCCGGGAGTCTAGAAAATTTTTATTTATGTCCCTGATTGTAATAAGTGCCAAACCAAATGGGTCCGAAAACCCCCAAGCCGACTGAGTGCTAGTGCTCAATGGATCCCATCCCTTTTGGATAGTAATAAAGGTGCAATTCTTAATGTCATCTTCTCTTGCAATCTTTGACCAATATTAGAGGCATCTTGGACTTCTGACTTAAAGGAAAAGTGTGTCCGATGGACTCGACCGAATTAGTTGGACATTACAAGTTTTAGCTCAAATATCGGATGTAATACTCAACCGCCAGAAGTAGATAAGTACAATTATCTGAAAATGTGTATTATGGAGCGGTATTGCGATAGTGAGAAGGAGAAGATTCAAAAATTAATGTCGGAGATTGACTTGGGAGATAAACGCCCTACACATATTCTAAATGAACTTAGAAGCTTGCCAAAATAAATGACGATTTGCTTAAAACTCTTTGGTCGCAGAGGTTACGGCTCAAATTCGTGCCATCCTTCAAGCCTCAAATGCTGATTTTCCGGAACTAGCGAAACTCGCTGATAAGATTATTGAAGTCTCTGATTACCGTGGCACGCAATACGCCAGACAACGATATCTGTATCAGGATTCAACGAAATGAAGAGAAACTAAACCAGCTGGTGAATGATGGTAGAAGACGGTCACGCAGCATATCAACCCACCGCAGATCCAAGAGCAAGGACGGCCGAGCGAGAAACTCTGCCGCTGTATGCCCGCAACATTGTTGGAATCATAAAACATTTGGATGCAACGCTACAAAATGTCGACCTCCTTGTAAATATTCATCGAACAATGGAAAAAAACTAGTATTGTCGTCAGATTCCGCGGGCGGTGCTGATGAAAACACGATTTGCTTGTTGACGTACAAAGAGGTAAATTAATTGATAGAAAATCAATGCTAGAAAGTAAAGCGGATTTTGTTTGAAAAATTCGATAAGCGTTTTAACACACAACAGTTCTCAGAGGTTTTCACGAATATTGCGTGAGTATGGGGATTTAACCATTTTAAATTCAAATAGAAAACCTGTCGATCCAAAGATTACCTACTTCATCACAACTTCAGGTGCACCAGCATATTCTCGTCAGTAGGGGAAAGATAGGAGTACCACTTCAGAAGTGACTTGCCCACTTGCCCACACGTGACATGAATACTTAATTAAGCTTTTGGTGGGGATCTGGGGGGGTGGGGATCGTGGGATAATTTATTCTGATCATTAATTTTTTTGAATTTAAATTATAGTTAATTAGATGAGGAAGCAAGTTTTATGATGTAAGTGAACGTGAGAGAACTTTAATTTGATGTATCGTGAGTGCTTGGTGTGAGAAAGTTTGGTTGTTCTAGTGTCAAGAGGTCATTGTTCTAGTGTCAAGAAGTCATTGTTGATTCACTCAATGCTAATAGATATCGATATCTTTGTTTGTTCTTTATTTCTAAATTCTTTGAGAAAGTATGTTTTATGACGCGAGTGATCGTGAGACAACTTTAATGTAATGTATGCTGAATGCTTAGCCTGTGAAAGTATGGTTTGTTCTTATGTCAAAAGGTCATTGATGATTCAGTCATGTGAAATATAAATTGGAAATTTTGATAATGGCTTATATTTAAATTGGAGTTCATAAGGTGAGTTCTGTGATATGGTAAGTTAAGGTAAGTTTTATGACGGGAGTTTTCGTGATCAAGTTTTCAAATTGTCAAGCATTTCCTGTATGATTCTAGTGAAATTTTGTCCCCAGACAATTGTTGATATCAAAAATGTGAAAAATTCAGCATGGGCTCTATTTTAGTTGTAACTGATAGCAGTCATTTCCTTTCATAGCGTCGTTTTGTTGTTGAAATCCAAGGCAAGGAAAATTCAATGTTTAATGGCGAGAACGAACGTGTGCTAGTTTCTAAATGACCTTCCATTAGCCCTAAGGTTTTTTAAGAAAATTATATTAATCGAACAGGTAACAAATCTCATTTAGAATGAAAATTGTATCTTCTTTGCTGGTGAACAACAGAACCCCTAGATACAGATTTGTTTGTGTTTTCCAATAACCTTTATTGCTGTGGAAAAGAAAAATAGGCTGAAACTCTTCTTTCCCATTTTCTAAATTTAGTTTGTGTCTTCCCTCTTCCGAAACAAGAAGAAACATTTATTTTTTTCATTCTTATTTGTCAAAAAAAATCAAAAAGTAAAAATGGTTAAATATATTTGTGGAATGTGCCATATGGGATTCCCTCACAAAAAGATGTTTAATCGTCACATCGTTAAACATTGTACCTTGTGCTATAGGCTATTCCCAAGTCAACCTATGCTAAAACTGCATTATGAAAAATGCATATTAAACGAGAAAGGGATGGAACTACCATCAACAGTAGCGGTACCGTTCCAGGGGATTAATGAGGGAAATGTTGGCCATGGAGCTTCTTAATGTTAAACAGCTAGGATGTCAAAGGAGTTTCGAGGGACAACGGCCAGCCGATCAGCAGTCAGCCGTTAACTTTAATAGCCAGCAGAATAGTAATCATAGTTTAACCACTAGCAATGTTAGAATGAATGATAACGTTCCTTCATCGTCTAACAACAACAATATCAACAACATCTTCTCGTCTAACCAACAAGCACTGTCAACAACATCTCTCAATCGTCTAACAACACAACACACAACATCGCTTCATCGTCTAACCAACAACAACAGCTGCAGCAGCAAAAACAATATGAATGTAGGCTGAAAGAAGTTAAGAGCGCCTTTAGGAAAAGAATCGCCATATATGAGTATAAGAATGTTGCGAATACACTTATACCTGAAAATTTTCTGGCTGAGACAAAAAGCAGTTTAACTCAAATGTTGAAAGAAAAAGTGAATGAACACAAAACAGTTAAATTCAACATTGAGGTTGTGGGTGAATATGTGAAACCCGCAGAAGTGGCTGCCTCTGATATGAGTGAAGAAGGTGTCAGCATGCCTAAGAAAATATATCACACAACCTCAAAATGAATAATGATTGTAAAATGATGACATAGCTAACAAATTTAGATATCATTATTCGATTTGTGCTCTAAATAAATGTTGGTTCAAGAACGTGATCAGGTTTGGGCATTGAAAAAAATCGAGAGAAACGTGGACAGTGAATGTGAAATAGATGCAGATGGGTGTTATTAGTGGAAGTGGATCGTTGTTAAACGCACAGTATTGAAAAAACAAGAGGGCAACACTAATCTATGGAAGCTGATGGAGTACTGTGTCTTAAATGGTGTTTATTGAGCCGATTAAAAATCAACGTAGTAATGCACATAGCGCTTCTACATTATCAGGTCGATGATAACGCAAGGATGTTGATAACACAGAAGATGGAACATATTAAATTTCACGGACTTACAATTTCCTCTCCATATAACAATTGAAAAATTTGAAGAATGAATTCCAGAATTGGCTATAACGTTGGATTTGAGGAAAATGAAGTCGTGTGGTCCCTATTTATTCCATCAAATTTCATGATACAGGAAAACCGTAAATTGAAGTTATTGACTATGGGATGAGATCTTCACCTATATTTTGGGTAGCGGATTTATCGATGGTAATGTTTTTATACAACCTTTAAGCGAATTTTTTTATAATTTATTTTAATTATAAACATTGTAACTTTTTTTCATGATTAATAAGAAACAGACAACAAAATGACGCATGAAAGCATTTTTGTATGTCCAACATGCGTCAACATTTTCTACAGAAAAACTTTACATAAAACAAGGGAAGTGTTTTGCTCGGTAAGGACAGCTTCCTAGGAGAAATAAACAATCTTTTATTTGTCACAACATCGATAAAAAAGGTTCTTTAAAAGTTCCCTTCGTCATATATGATGATTCTTGAATGCATTCTAAAAGATGTAACATCGACCTGATGGAAATGTGAGTAAAAACAAGTAGGCTTCTGAGGAGCATATACCTTTGTGCATCTTATTATATATATTGTTTGTAGTTTTTGACAACTCTAAAAATGTATTTAGGAAATTTTATTAGTGGAGACGGATAGCATTCTAAGAAATTTTTAGATTTTTAATCAGAGACTGTAAAGGATATTTATTGAAAATTTAAATGTTTGAAATACCCATTGAATCCACTGACGGACGAAGTGAGGTGATTAGATTTTGTTAATTGCTCGAAGTTGTCAGTATTTGTGAACGGGATGTTGGGTAGGAAGACCAAGTTTTAGAGATCATTGTCATTTTAACTGGATAAATATAGGGGGCAGCACACAATGTTATGCAACCTTCAAACAGTAGTGTCCCAAATTTTATACCAATATTTTCCATAACCTTTTCATATGTATAATTCACATTCTTTTTTGTTTAAAGATTTGAGGTGAGTACGATGGGAACAACCAGTCGTCGCAAAAAAAAAAGAAAACCCAAAGGAAACCATACATAGCAATGTCTCATTAGAGCTTGTTATGGAATTGGTGTAAAAGAAATTGGAAATGAGGTTTTTAGAATATTTTTAGTTATGGCCGCTTAGGCTTAGAGACTCTAGCACAAAATTTCCTGAAAGGCATTGAAAATTGTGCGTAGACACTTTTCCTAATAGTAATGAATTTAATTTTTGTTAAAACGTAAAGGGTATTCCCTTATGATTACTTATCAAAGTTTTGACAAATAAAGGAAAATTCTCTACTCTATATGATGCATTCTATAAATACTTATGTGAATTACCCCGTGTACAGTTTGAATGAATAAACATGCACCAAAATGTAGGAGAACCATGAGTTGTAAATCACTAGAAGTACTATATGCGTCTTTTATCTAAAACAGATGTGCTTTCTTCTGACGTGATGTATTTGAAAATTTCGTAATCTATTGTAATTATACACAAATTGGATCCGCTCACTTATTATACGATTCCATCTCTAATCTGGGCCTTGGCTAGCTCAGACGTTATTTTCAAAACAAAATCGATCCTACATTTGTGTCACCGATGCAAAAATGTATAATTTGTTAAAAACGATAAGAGGGGGGATTGTTCAGTGTAGCAACGACTGTCTAAAGCCCAATAACAAATATTGAAATCATTTTTAGTTAAAGAAGAGTTATTGTCCATTTTATACATTGATGCTAATAATTTGTATGGGTAAGCGCTATGTCAAATCTAACCATCAAAAAAGATTTCCTATGATTGAGGGAACTGAAGAGTTCCTATGAAAATTATTTTGTTGAGATATTTTAAATCTTCCACATATTCAAATATCGGCTATTTCCTTGAAGTAGATCTTTCATGTCCTCGCAGAAGTTTCACGATTATCTTATGATTCCCTCCTTGTCGCTGAGAATAAAACTCCTCCAGGTTCAAGAATTTCAAACTTAATTGCCCGATTTTGAAGATTACAGGAGCCGATATGTTTATTCACTATCGAAATCTTCAGCAATTGCTTAGCTTTAGGATTGAAATTGAAAAAATGTGCAAGCTAATTCTATCATTCCTCAAAGTGATTTGGCTTTTTCGCGAGTATATTTGAAATAAATAATAAATATAGAGCTGGCGACGAATATTCATTTGAAAAAGATTTTTTCAAACTTCCTCAATAATGCCATAATCGGAAAACGATGGAAAACGTTGAAAACGTAAAGACATAAAAAATAGTAAAGCAATGGGATGAGAAGCAAATAGAAAAGGAAAGGCGCCGAAATTGTGATATCCCAGGCCTAACTTCAAAGGTCTTGGTACTATTTCATCTGGAAATATTGGTAAGCAATAGAAATGGCTCCGCTTGACGTGATATGCTGATAGCAGCCTATACATATGGTTTGCGGTTATTTAGAATTACGAAGCATTTTTAGGTATGACTTCTATTATAACTTTTTAAAGAAACGTTTTTCAGATGATGTTTTCACTTTTATATACCTGATACCTGATTCTAATGGTATGTCAGTTTATTGGAAAGAGATTTCTAATGAGGAAATAAGTGAAGAAGATATTCGTGAGAGATTTGAATACCTCTTGTTATGCCGAAAATCAATCCCCTTATCAAATTTTCCCATAGTAAATTAAAAAAAGTTATTAAGGCATGATGAAGGATGAAGAATGCGGGAAGAATAATGACAGAGTTGTAGGTTCTTCCGCGCTTAAATGTTACTTCACTAATCTGTGAGGGTGGAAAGCGAAATTAAAAAAGCAAAGGCGTAAAGAATCTGTGGCTTAAAAAGTATAGCATACGACACCTATTATCGGATTGTCTATATGGTAAACGAGAAGTGTAGATAATATGATTACATTTAGATCGAAAAAACATACCATATTTACGAATAAAGTGAATAAAATAATTTTAAGTCATAATGATGACAAACGAAAAATTTTAGAAGATGGGATTAATCACATACGCCTGGTCCATAATGCAATTCGTGAACGGAGGAGAAGGCGGACATTAGTCCTGGAAAGATATTATCCGCATGCTCACTTGAAATTAAATTTAAAATTTGATTTATCACTTTGAATTGCTGGACAATGGAAGATCCTTGATGATCTTATCCTATAACCTCTCCACTAGGATTAATTTAATATTAAAATTTTATTTAATTTTAGTAATAAAAACAAAAAAGTATTTATTGTTATAATACATAATATATGTTTATTTATCAGTTTGTATTTAGTTTTATTTTAATTATGTTTAATAATAAAAAATTTATAAATAAACAAAAAAATTGATTTTTAAATAATTTTTCGAACAACTCCAGTCAAAGGTGTGTATTCCATCAGGCGATCATGCAGTATAAGACAGTAGGCTGTGTATTTTGGTGGCGATGGTCTACTCGTTCAATTTCAAAGTTTGACATCTATTGGGCCATGCTTTATCATTTCATTTTGGTGGCTAACATCAATGACAATTAGTGGGGAGATCTTGAAATCATCAACACTTAAGATTGGATGTGACTCTCTTTGATAATAATTTTCTTGAAATTTTGTATATACGATTTCATAGAGTATATGCATATCGATTTTCTTCAAATTTCAAATTTAAATCATCCATATCGGATAGGTCTCTGATATTCAAAGTGTACTTTTATGTTTGATTAAGTTTCAGTGACAAATTTTCCTTCACCTGTCAATGCAAATAAGAATGAATCGTGGTCTCTCCCTATTCAGCGATAGCTTTACATTCCAATTACATTTCATCGACCCAAAGAAAGTTGGATTAAAATGACAATCCCAACTTCGAAATGCAATCGGTAATGATGTTCCATCACGTACTGTTTTCATGGCTTTTATTTTCATAGGGTCAGAGAGCTGAACATGGGGTATCCTCCACGTCAACATTGGTAAATTGTTAAGATTTAGAGTTTTCCTTTGATCCATGTGAAAAACATCTTGGCTATCGTTAGAATTCCGATGAAGTGATTAAGTCCATTGTTTGCTATGTAAATATAATTTACTTGAAATCTTTCAGCAAACCTCAGTAAGCATTTTTATGGGACATAAAAATTGAATGTGTTTACAGATATATCGTCTAATGAACTCCATCCTGCATTCAGGAGCATATTACTCTCAAAACTTGTTAGGGAAGCGAAATTTTTTATTGTGCTAGATATACCAAGATATCTAGATCGATCAATTTCAACACCATTAAGCTCATAGCGGGATTTCATCAACGAGTATGCCACACAATTGTTTTTATCGTGGGCATTGGCGCTTTCTCCTTCCACAGCCACTGTATGTAACGCGTCCTCTATGTAAATATAGCCTTTCAGCTGGCAATTACGTACACATCTTTGATTTGATGGTTATTCTGATTTCATCAGTTGTTTTTAAATGACGAGATATATGGCACATAACTATGATAGTCTTCTTTTAGTTTATATTTTCAATTTCTGAAAAACGCGCTTTTCAGTTACATTAGAAATTTCAGACATTTTGTTTTTCAAACGAAGCTTGAGTGATTTTAATAAATTCTTGTTTTTTTAGATAAATGGTAGTATCTCGTTGTGTTTCGATCTTGAGATGTTTTCCCTTTAATTTTTCTACTGATTTATTTATAAAATAATTCATCTCACAGGTCTTGAGATGAAAACGTAAAGTATTTCCTCACCACTCGAAAGTTTATTAAGCGATCTTCTTGATCTACAATCCGCCAACGTATAAGTGAAGCTGATTCTTTAACGTCACTGCAAATAACAACTAAATTCTAGGCATTTCATCTTAATTATAGCAGGAGAGACATTTATAGGCAAACTGATGAATAGTATGTACGGGTAAACTATTCATAAAAGCACCTGAAGTAATATTACATTGCACTTGAATAGCATTCACCCGCATAATATTCACGGGGAGGGATGATTTATGTGTTATGTTTGGGCGATAAAAATCTACTTTTGAAGCCCACACCGACGGCAATTTGAACGTTTCATGATTGAAATCTATTATATCAGAGAAGAGCTTATTTCAAATTTTGTAGATGTATTATTTGTGTAGCGTCAATACTGATACTCTTTTCTTCCATTGCTTCATTCCATGAAGCCATTTTTTATATAAGTCGAACAATTGGTCTTCCAGTTCAATGAACCTATGGGAATTTCAATAACTTTCCTCACCAATATGAAAAAGATTATTATCATTATCAACGTTTGGTATGGAATTGTATGAATGAAAATCAATTAACGCACATTCATAATCATCAGAGACTGTAGTGAGGGAAATATTCGGCCGTAAGATTGAAGATTTCCCCGTTAGGCAACGAGTTATTGACAGTTAGTGAGTGTTGTGCTTGATGTTTATGTTTTGCGGGTGAATATGTTATATTATATTAAGTCGTTGTTATATTATCCATGAAATTAAATGTTGATTTGTGAATCCTAACCATTTTAACATAAACACGACTCTCTCTAGTTTTTAGCACTTTTAAACTAGGTAAGAATGTTGGTAACTAGTCTTTTTTTAATTCCTTCCTCATAAAAGGCCATACCTTATAGGGTGCCCCTGATAATCTTCAATATATACGTCCACAGGGGTTGTAACATTAACTTCAATTATGCGAAAATCTCTGTGCTGAAATCGGTGTATACCCTTTTTCAAATATTTCTTGTTATTTGCGGATTGAACGAAGTCGCCCACTTTATACTGTGTTTTTGTTGAATATTTTAAGATTTGCTATACAGGTATTTGAGTAGCGATGTTGCTTTTTCGAATTTTACTTTGTATTGGCGCCATTTTTATTGTCCGATTCTTGTTTCTATTGTATTTGGTATACGCAACTTTATAGTTACTCGAATCCAGCTTATAGTTTCCATTGAACAAAAGCTCGCGAAACATTTTAAATTTTTTTAATGTACGATTAAAACGTTCCACAATGGATGCCTTCATTACACTATAGTGGAGTAGTGGTTTAATGGAAGTCTTTTCCATTAACTTTTTAAAATCTTTATTAAAATACTCTTTAACCATCATCTGTTGTAAAGTTCTTTGGGTCGTTCCTTCCTTCTTCTTTCAGTATTTTTATGAAACCTGCTAGTAACATCATACTTGCTTTATTTTTTTTTTTTTTTTTTTTTAGTTTTTTGTTGCGTTCACCCAAGCATATTTGGAAATGTATCGATAACCGTTAGCAAAAATTTATATCCATTACTTTATTCTAAGGCATAATTTCCCCATTTCAAAACTTAAGTCAGCCTGCCACAAATATCAATCATGAAAGGGACTGTCTGCGACGAGGAAGTTTTTTTCGAGCTTGAGAATGAATTCGATTTTATCGATCCTTCTTCTCGTCCATGATTATTCATGGCTTGTTGTATATGAATGTTTGGTGAGGGATATAGTTTACTCATAGCAATCAAAAATATTTGCCTAGAGATGTTGTTTTCAATTGTGAAAAAATTGTTCCTGTTGTTGTAAACTCAACACTTAACTCTTTCTTTAGTATTTCTTGTGAGCGCGTGATTTGTGCTTGTAAGTAAGCTTTGTTGACTGCGTCTCGATCTTCTGTGGGCGGGCCCAAATTTTTAATTTTTTTAGTTTGTATAATCGAGGTATAATACCGGTTCAATGTGAATTCCCAAAATTTTTGAGCATTTCTTTCGGTAGAATTTCTGAGTTTGAGAAGTGACCGAACTTGTCGACACTCATCTTGATAATAAAATGAGAACATAAATATTAGTAAATTAATATTCGCTTCTCTTAGCTCTCTATAATTGATACTATTTCATTACATGATTTGTTTATGACCAGCATTTTGAATGGGCAATCTAAAGCTTGATGACGATCTACTAACTCATTGGTCATCCCAATATATTATAGTTAGGTTGGTTTGCATGTTTACACTCATTAAGCCTTCACCTCACGGGAGTAGTCGAAATATTCTTTATAAATTGTGTATTTTTTACCCTTACTTGCTTTAAATTTTCCATCAACCTTATAATCTCTCTTATGACCATTTGTGTTTATCAATATTTTCTTAATAGATTTCCAATTCAGATTTATCAAAATTCTGAGGATTTTTATAAAAAAGAAGTTCAAATAGACCGGGAGTGCGTCCCCATCTTTGATTTCCTATTATAATTTTATCATCTGTTAATTGGAGATCATATTTCCAAATTTCCAAACACCGGTTGGCTCCCACGGTCTTTAGGAGCCCAAAAACAGTTGTCCCAGCTTTTTATTAATTTCTTAGGTGTTCCAAGTCATACAAAACACCTCGATCTTCGATGTGAAATAGAAAGATCATGATCTTCATTACCATCATCATCATCATCATCATCACCATTTTCATTTTCTCCTTTTTGATGTGTTGTTATGTCTTACTTTCCTCTAATTCAATTTCCTTTTCGGTTTGCGGCCTCTCTACGAAAATGATCCGAGATTCTTTTCATGATGACAACTTACAGAATTTTTTTAAGTGAATGTAAGCGGTTTTGTAATGTACTTTCAAGCTGGTATTAAGCTGCCATTTCTCCATTCTTTAAAGCTTCAAATTTTTTTCTGAGAACTTTTCTAGTCTTTATCAGTTGTCTTAAAGTGTTTTCATCCATTATCGCGTCCGCTCTAAATGATATGTTTTTCCATTCTAAACATGTATATATGTGTCAAAGCCTTTTCTATATCGTCCATCGCTAATATCATTATCCTTACTTATTGTTAAAAATTGATACTTTTCTTCAAATTCGCTGAACATATTTTTTAAATTTTTCAATACGACGATAGTACTTCCAACATTGTATCGTCCATAAAACTATGTTTCAAGATGTCGAGTTTACATGATTGTTTGAAGACAATAGTTATAAAAATTGGTACATTAATCCCGACTAAATGTTTCGGCAATTCTGGTGTATGTTATGACATAAATAAAAACATCAAATATTCTTATGTCTACCCATAACAAATAAGCAGCGAATATTATTTTGGTTTTTCACAATGCGAAACGTCATCAAAATCATCAAATGAGTTTGGTTTTTGCTTCATCTGTGTGAGATACACTCGCTACTCTCAGAAAAAGTGGTACATCCCCATTCCCTTTTTTGATAGGCTTTAAGAGAAATTTGCAAATATTCACCATACTTGGGTTTGATAGAGAGGTTTCGAGAATAGAAATATATTTTACAAATTTTTAATTCCAATTGGAGCTCTCTATTAGACTCATCATTGTTATTCGTCTTTCCACAATTCGATGGTCCCACAATTAGTAGCGACGAATTGACATTGTTTGGTAACAAAATACTCGTGCTTCGTCTATTCCTAGAACTTCTTATTTAGAAAATTATAGTTTTTGTGCACTTTTATTTGTTTATTACTTGCTTCATTAAGGGCGCATTTATGATGACTGTCTGCTATACAACATTTTATCATGCATATATGTTTTTCTTTTGTTTAGATGAAGATAAAAGTACTATAAATGTTCGGTGTTTACGCGAAAAATGAAATAATCGCAAAAGCAATCAAACGAAGCGGACTAGTTAATAATATCATTAACTACTCCCATTTTGAAGCACATTTACCCTGGCTATCAATATTGTGGACAAGGGACTAACTTAGCAAAAGAAGGTGGAGCGGGGGCGATAAGGGAATAAATGGATTGGATGCAGCTTGCAAAATACATGATATTGCATATTCTGAAAACCAAGATCTGGTTCATAGACATAGAGCAGATAGAGAATTAAGTGAGAGAGCCTGGCAACGTGTGTTAGCGAAAGATAGTAGTTGGGGGGAAAAAATAAACGCATATTTACGTCCACGAATGCGATGAAGGTGAAGACCGAAATTTGGTCAATGGGATTCAAAAAGCGGATATGAGGAAACCCATTTTATGGGAAAGAGACTATTTAAAATGCGGCTGTTTAAAAAAGCGAATGATGGCTGCTTAAGAAAGAAAAAGCCGCACAGATATCATGCATGCTATAAAAAGTGGCACGGAAAGCGTTATTGGTAATCATCAAGGGAAGAAAAAAACACATGTTATTTATTCAAGAGTTATAAGAGTACCCAAAATTGGTGGTTTCCTCCCTCTAAGGGTGAGCCAATCTTTAACAGCACTTAGTGGCGTAAGGTGCGTTAGCATCAGGCTGGTGCATCATCGCCAAGCAGTTACCTCAGGCAAAAAATCTAAGCAACAACTACGAGGAAACTACGTCACTAACCGTGCGAAAGGAGAAGTGTGTCCATTAGGAAAAGGTCCTTTACCTAAAGCAGTTCAAGAAGGGAAGGGTTATATACTCACTGAAATAAGAAAATAACAAACACAGAAAATAAAAAAGCTGGTATAAAAGAGCTACCCGGAGAGAGCACTAACAATGGTGATTTGATGTCAATTTGCCAGGCAAACACTTCGACACTTTAGAGGTGTCTAATGAGGAGGGATAAACACCTAAAAAAGCCGTATACATTTGAATGTGGTATAGTAAACCTCGACACCTACAAGGGGATGGCACACATTGGGTAGCATATATAAAACACAGAGATTTAGCTTCTGAATATTTCGATAGTTCGGAATTGGCAACCGCCTTTAAAATTTTAAGCTATTTAGGAGAGAAAAACATTAAAATTACAATCGAAGTGGCAGAATTTAATTCTTTTTATGTGGTCACTTATGTCTATTTATTCCTTTAAAGTCAATTTTCAATGAGAACAACAAAATGAAATATTTTATTTTAAAATTTTTATTTATTTTAATTAAACATAATCTACAGTAGCATAACTATTATAAATTTCAACATCTTTCTTAACAAGTTTCTCCATTTTTTAACCTAAATTCAAACTAAGGCGTGGTAAAATTACTCACTACTTTTTTCAATAAACCCTACAATCTCGTTTACTTGAATATACGGTTCTTATTTAAATCTACACAAGTAGGAATATAAAAATTAACAATAAAAGTATGAGTATTTGTTTTTGTAAAATGCATTCCAGGAACAAATTTGTCCAAGAATATACTAACACGGTAATGGAGCGCTCATGTTTCTCCATCATTGTTGATTTTCTCATTATTTTGACGGTGAAACTAGACACATTGTCGCATTCCTTTTGTTGAAAATCAAATCGTGATTTCTCGTGTGGGTACATCAGTTCCCAACAAATTGAAGGAAATCAAAAAATTCAACTGATCATGTCTCAGCTGTATATACTCCTATAAGTCATCAGGTGAAGGCCACAATATCACGCTGAAAATCCTAACAATAATTTTTTTCTTATCTTGAAGGCAAATTAACGGTTCAATAACAAAAAGTCGTTGAGAAGTCCGCAGGTGACTTTGAGACGAGTGTTGACAAAATGTCTCCAAATTCAAAAACTACAGATCTGGTTCTTTGACATTGTCAACTTTTGTCCACTGGTTAGCCATTTTCGTTGAATAAAATTTCGAGACTTGATGATATTGACTAAATGTAAAAAGCGTATATATAGGGGCTTTGAAAAGTTTATGTCATTTAGTATTCCGAGCTAAAACCACGACTAAAATGTCAACTCTGAGAGGAACA
>PGFW01000872.1:6460-17330 GCA_003123925.1 Haematobia irritans
TGTGTTTCACAATTCAGGATCGAGTTTAGCCGCTAATAATCGAAAATAATCAGTAAAAACGGCATAAAATTCTATTAAAACTTTGATGGGGGAATAACACAAGAACTTTCCAATTTTATTTTATAATGGATTATTAGAGAAACAGTAATCGGAAAAAATTGAACTTCTCTTATTACTGCTCTTATATGAGAATTTTAGAGAAAATAAATAGAAAAAATAAATCGATTCTAAAAAAACAGACATACCTCAGTAACAGGGCTGGGAGTCGAGCAATTTTGCTCGCTTCTGACTCCAGATTTTTCAATCAGCTCGGCTCTGACTCGAGTAATATATTAAATCTCATTTTAATAACACCATTTGTAATTCGTGTTGTGGAAGGTACTAAAAATTAGAACCTATACAAATTAGCTTATATTAAACGTATGGGTACAAAAGGGCTCTAATTAACAATTGACAGCCAAAAGAACTCAATGCAATTGTTCCTATGCTAATATTTATTATGATAATTCTATCGATTGCCGTTCACAATATGAGCAGTAGAGTTTTTCTTTTTTGCCCCGGCTTTTTTCCATTCCCGGGAAAGCGGGAATTTTTTTCGAATTTCCCGGGATCCCGGTCAAAGGGAAACCAACTTTGATGTGGCATACATTTAGACAGTTGAATAAATTAGAAATCGTCTAAAGTTACGGTTATAAGGCGCTGTCTGGACAACTGACAATATATAAATGTTGATATCTTACATGAGCCATAAATCATACTAAAATACAAATTTGTATACAAAAATTTTTACAATGGTTCGTTTCGGTATAGGTTTTCGGAAGAAACTATTAATATAGTGGAATTTTTTTGTAATATTAAAAAAAACTGTTTGGAAATGAAAGAAACTTATTTCGATTTCACTATCATGTAATATCTCATTCACATTACAGTTCCAAAATCCACTTTCACTAGATTTCAACTGTCATTTGCCTTATAAATAACTATTAATAGTACAGTGTATTGCGCTTTGTCTATGGTAATCGCTGTAGGAATGACTATGAGCATTACGGTAAGGAGTTTCTGGGTTGCTCGTTTGATGATTCATTTAGTCGAGTTGTTTAATAGAGCATTTCAATAGAGCAATTTTTGAACGCTCATTTGCTATTCGTATTTCTAGGCTTTGAAATCGTCTCCCTGCAAGCATCAAAGACTTTAAATTTGTAAATTTTACCAAAAATGCGTCCATCATGAACTTCGTATGTCACTAAAGACATTCTTGCAATTTTTTACTCCAATTTTTTTCTTCAAAGCTAAAATGTTCTTTAACAAGTGAAAAAACTTCGTTTATGCCTAATAAATTTTCCTTGAATTTGTCGAAAAATATTTTACTTATTTTTATGACATCGGCGTGATGCCAACGTTTGTAATACTGTTTTAGTTAAAAATTTTCTACACAATATCCAATTCTTTTAAAATTAAACGAAAGTTTTCTTCCTTGGTGGGTTCACTGTATTTTTCGTGTGTGGAGGCTTTATCTAAATCTGAACACGATTTGATCAAATTCGACACATTATAGAATACCAAATCTATTCTCTGTGTAAAAGCCATTCTGAGTAAAATCCCATTTTGAAAAAAGTGTGTACAAAATATTACATATATCTATACATGCTTCCCCAAATCTGGTACATATATATGGCAGTCTATATCTAAGTAACCGATTTTAACTAAATTCCGCACACATTATTAAAATGGTAATTCTACGGAGGTATTACGAGACTCAGATATACGAAATTTTAAAAAAAAATCAGTTCATAAACACTGTAATTGTGACCAAATTGGTGATAAATATATATGACAGCTATATCTAAATATAAACCGATTTTTTCCAAAATCAACAGGATTTGTTTATGAGCCGAAAAACCCTAATGCTAGTTTGAGGACGTTCGAACTTAAACTGGAGCTGTATTTTGCTCACAAAAATACATGAACAGCAGCCGACGTTGTCTTGGCTTCTCTTGGCGTTAATACAATGCACAAAACTGTTCCACAGCATTGCCTGAATGGTACAAAAATTGTCCGGTGGAACTATCTTCGAGCGTTAACCCTCGCTGATATAAATAAAATTGAACAAATTAAAGTAAATAATAAAACCAATGTTTCGGAAAATTTAAATAAAATTTAGTTTGGTGGTGGCTTAATGCCCATGGACCGATTTAGCCCATCTTCTAGAAAACATACCATAATCTCTATCAATGGAAGTTGCAGCCATGCCGTTTATTGATCGATTGAAGAACTCATTGTAAGCAAACTTGCGTAAATATTTGTTTAGTTACAAAAATATGAAGTATTTTTAAATTCTGGTGTAGCCGGAGTCGAGCAAAATTGTTAAGACTCAAACTCCAGCAAAATCTTCAGACTCCGACACCGGCTCCACAGCCCTACTCAGTAGTATGTATGCAGTATGATGATGGACCAATATGGTCTAAGTTTAAACCAATTTCTTTTCTACGGATTACAGTCGTCCTCTATAACCTAACCTAACACTCAGTAGTAAAATTCAAAAAATTGGCAATGACTTTTTAAATTGAAATAAATTTCTCAACATATTAGAGAATGTGTTGAAGGCAAGCACTTTTTAATACCAGTTGAATTAACTTTGAAGATCGGATTCATACCCAATTCATATGCATTGTACCCAATTGTTCATTAGGTGATACGTTTTATATAACCAATATTTCTGGTAGGACCAGAAATAAATTGGCGGTAAAATACTACATCTGTGGATACTTCTACGCCATACATTTTGCTCCTATTGAAGTCGTAAATTTGAAGCATGATATTTGTCTATATAAAATTAAAAGCTTTCCTGCAGACAATCGATTTTGAATCTTCGAGCGATGGCAATTAAATATTAGAAAAAAATAGACCACAAAAATATTCAATATATTAACGATTAGCCCAAAGGTAACAAATTGCAATTATTATAATTTTTGAACTACTAATCTGCTTACTTCATTTATACCATCACCTACAATTTACAGCAAAGAGATTTTTTTTTGAAAAAAAAAAAGTTAAAAAGTCTTGATTTTTAGTACTTCGATGGATACTTTCAATGCGAAGCTGTTAAATATCATCAACGGCCTTCAGAATGAAACTAATATTTTGTATATAAACGGACAATGTGAATAATTGTAACACCGCGTTAATGTTTTGTACACAGCCTTCTTGCGTTATGACTTATTTATGGATTCTGAAAACACATCTTCGAATAAATATAAGATTTGCTGATTTATATATCATTGTAAAATTGAGTACACACTCATATACAAATTGCAACACTCTCTATTTTATAATAATCATAAATGTGTGTATGTGTCTTCAAATGAGAGACTTCTTCAAAAGTAGCGGGATTCTCCACAAAATAAATAAAAACATGAGTACTTTTTGTTCATACAAACGTACGTATACACATATATGTAGTAATAAACCATATTCTCTTATATGTTCGACGAAAACTGGTTTTAAATGCGAATTCTCAATATGGATCAATACATTAAGAATTGAAACGTGGAGAGGAGAAGACGTGTCGAGGTTCACAGCGCATAACAATCAGCGCCATTTAAATAGATTGAAAGAATCCAAAAATTGATTGAAGTGATAGTAAAAAAATAGACATACTATAGATAATAAATACGTTTTAGAAATCACAATGCATATAAAACTTTTAATAATTGGTATTGTATTATTAATTCTTAAAACAAATGTTCAAGCGACAAAGGCCAATTTAGCACCGGCACCAGAGGTTATACCAACAACAACAACCAGCGCAACTAATGCTGTGACTCCAACGGGAATTTTCAATGTAATTCCCCAAACATTTGAGGCAGGCTATTTTGCGTATGACGATATAGATGATTATGTGCCATTCAGTAGCGATGCCCATGATCATTTCTCATGGGAGTTACTGAGAAACGTACTGAAAGAAGAAAAGACAAATGTGATCATCTCACCGTTTTCGGTGAAATTACTTTTAGCCTTGCTGGCTGAAGCTGCTGGTAACAACACACAGACACAACATGAACTGGTGAAAACCTTGGAAGTCATCAAATCTCCGGACAATTTGCGTGGTTTTTATAAAAAGATGTTGACGTCATTAAAAAAGGAAAATCCCTACAACGTATTAAATTTGGAGACAAAGATGTTCACAGATGAGTTCGTTGAACCCAAGCAGAGATACGCTGCTATGTTGGCGACTTTTTATGGTACTGAGATTGAACGTCTTAACTTCATGGATACCGAGGCATCGGCAAATCTCATTAACAGATGGTGTAAAAATGTGACCAATGGACATATACAAAATCTTGTCACCAAAGATAGCATCAAGAATAGTGTAATGATTTTGGCCAATGCTATATATTTTAGTGGAATGTGGCGGCGTCAATTCAATGAGACTTTTGATGGAGTCTTTTTTACAACACCTGAAAAGCAAAGCCGTGTACAGTATATGGAACAAACAGAATATTTTTACTATTATGATCACAGCTCCTTGGACGCTAAGATTTTAAGATTGCCATATAAAGGCAAAAAATTTTCTATGTTCATATTACTACCAAAGACCAAGGGTGGTGTCGAGGATTTAACACAAGTTTTGCAAAATGACCAGGTCAAACGCATGCAATTTATGATGGAAGAAGTTAAAATAAAGGTGGTCATACCCAAATTCCAGTTCCAATTTGATAAGAATCTAAAAAGCACTCTATCCGCCTTGGGCATACGAGAAATTTTTACAGACGAAGCATCTTTGCCAGGGCTTGATAGAGGGGCAAATGTTGCCGGCAAATTGAAAGTGTCTAACATCATTCAGAAAGCGGGTATCGAAGTTAATGAAAAGGGTACTGAGGCATTCGCATCAACAGTAATTGAAATTGGCAATAAATTCGGCGGAGATGCGACCATTGAAGAGTTCATTGTAAATCGTCCATTTATATTTTTCATTGAAGAAGAAGCTACTGGCAGTATTATATTCGCAGGAAAGGTTTTGGACCCAGTTGTTTAAACTACGACTTAAACTAATATAAGTATTTTTATTATTTATTCCTATGTATGTGACCATTGTAAATTTCGCAATATAAAAGGACATTTAAAATATAGACTCGACCCCTATAGTTTTTTATTCAATTTTAAAGCGAAAACAATATTCTCACGTGAATCGAAATAAATCGATATAGTTATTTTTATGGGACGGCACATGCAAAATTCGAAAAATTACTCAATATACACGACTTTAAGTAAATAAGACGATGAAATACACTTTACCAAAGAATAAAAATTATGGTGTTCTTAACTCATTATTGACAGGTGCTACACAAGTTTGCAGGTGCAAAGCATCGATATAAGGAGCCTGGTTGCTATGAAGGATGGCTTCAGTTATTCGTATTTGTTGAGCAGCACTGATCGCAGTTTTCAGCAGTCGAATTACTGCCATTTTAGCTGTTATTTTGCTGTAACAGTTTTGCTGCTAAAGTCTATAGATTGCTAACATGGTTGCTATTTCAAGCTAGATTTTAAAAATTATATATCACCGGCTTGGAGTAGACTTATCATTGAACATAAGATCGAGATAAGATCATAAAACTGAATATATATGTTGTTGTGTGTTTCTAATGTTGCAAAAAACTGTATTCCTAATTTAAATTTGACACAAGAGCAATTTGATTAGAATGATTTTTCTAAAAATTCTTAACACCAAATATATATTCAGCTATAATTTCTGCAGTTGTGCTGAATCAAGTTTTCCTTTGATTTATTTGGTGTTTTTCTTTAACGAACGGCTTCAACGCCCACATGTCCGCCGCGTGGGCATCGTGTCCACGTCTCCACATTCATAAAATGGTGTAAAATGTGCCTACCCAGAAATATTGATTTATAGTTACTAAAATAATTATACCCGACTCGACTTCAGGAATCACCTACCCTGAGTCGATCTAGTGCGGGGTGTCCGCTTCCGTTCCGTCGTCGTCTGTCTCTGCAGTATTTGTGTTTACTACAGGGCATTCCGGAATCGGCAATTATTAATCCGATGTTTTGGTAGCAGCGGAGTTTCTTTGGGCACAAGGACGAATCGCTATTTGCGATGGAAGAACGCGGCATCAAATTTCAAATATAGCCTCCATATATAGTATATGTATCGGCCCGATTTCGACAGAATGGGGTAGGTCCACCGTATGCGCGCGTTTTTTGTCAAGACGGATTCGTTCACCAAAATTTGGGCCTAAAATCAAGGTTAAACATCTTTTCCATCGCCCTTTCAGTCTGCGCAAAATTATCATCCAAAATCGGTTCAGATTTAGATAGATATAGGCTCTCATATATATGTATCGCCCGTTTTCCCATATTTGGCACCAAAACCTTTATTTATCAAACCGATCGTTACTCAAAGTTGGCTTCTATTAGCACTTAACTATATGTGCCAAAATCATCCAAATCGGTTCAGATTTAAGCTATAGCTCCATATATATGTGACCCCCCGATTTTTTCAATTAAAAAGCTTAATGATTCCAAATTAAAAAAATGAATGATTACTATTATTTTGTGATTGATTTTTGTTCAATTAAAAAAAATCTGTTGAATCAATTAAATTTTTAATGATATTTAAACTTCAATTAAATTTTAATTGCCGAAAAAATTTTTTCTATGTGAATTTTTTTTTGTGCTGCAGTTAGTTGCAATTTTCACATTTAGTGAAATAAAATTATCAGATAACTATTTGTTCGACATATTTCAAATTTTTTTTTTTTAATTTCGGGTCTCGATTGAGGAGCCCAAATTGAAAGAGATTTCTAAGAGTTTGTGACCGAGCTGGTTCCTGAGGACCTGTTTATGGGTTGCTCCTGCCTAAATTGTATCAGGACGTGTCCTTGGGATGAGTCCAAGACTGCGTCCTAAAATGTAAGTTTACTCCGTCAATGACAAACCCATGTTTAAGTGGACGGTCCCTTCCATACGTTTTGATCAGAACTGGGACTGGTCCATACACACCAGGGACTAGTCCTGTACCAGTTCTGTGGTTGATCCATTTCCCGTAGGGTAGTTCCACACTTTTCCCAGCAAAAAATTGGGAGTTGTTCTAAAGGCCACAACTTTTCAAAAAATGTCTTCACAAAAAAAGTAACTATTTTAACTACACAGGAAGTTTTTTACTTCATTTTTTTATATTTTAATGCGTAATTTTTTGTTTTCTTTTTTCAAATAGTTAAAAAAGAGTAAGAATAAGTAAAATGGTACAAATTATTCAATTTTTCCCCCCAAAAATGCTAAAACCATTATAGAAAAATCGATAATATTTGAAAATATTCGAGGGAAACGTTTCAAATAAGCGTTAGAATGCATTAAAAATCATAAAAAAGTATAAATATTATTTATTTGGGAAAATATCACAAAATTTTTAATTCACATTCAAAACACTGAATTGGGATCACACCTTTCGTTCTATGACAAGTTCATATTACATTCATCGCTTCTCCGCCAATTTTGTACCACTTCCAGACCCAAAAAGAACATTTTCACTTCTTTTATGGCGACACTTTTTTGCAGCATTATTAAGATATTAATTTATGAAAGAATAGTTTTAATATCAATTACTTTTAATTCAACTAAATCATAAGTTCCACCACAGCTTTATTTCATAAATATCAGACTTCTACCACAACCCAAGTAATTCGATTGTGCATGAAAGTCTTTAGTGGAACTTTTTGCGTTGTCCTAGTATATACTTGTTTAATTTTATAAAAAATGTAAAATCGTAAGTAGGTTTTCAAAAATTCTGGGCGTGGCGCTAAAATTTTTCTGGTGGGGTCTAAGCCCCCTCCCCAGAGGCCTTCCTACGCTTATGGCTCCCATATATGTATCACCCTATTTTGAAAAATTCGCCCTTAATAACCTTATGTTTGACCATACAGGCCTAATTTCTTAACTGATCTTACTCAAATCTTCCACAAAGTAACCTTTTGTGGTATTAATCAAACCCGCAAAATGTTATGCAAATTGGTTCAGATTTAGATATAGCTTCCATATATATGCATCGCTCGATTTTCCCAAATTTGACCATAGTACTCTTATTTATTAACCATTGTTACTCAAATTTCAAATTTTGATGTACTAGCCGATCGTACTCGATCGTTGCTCGATTTTTACAAATTTGTATTTATTACCCACACTAATTTAACGATTTTCTCTTTTTTAATAATGGGCTCAATATTAGTGGCATACTAACTCCGTAGGTGCAGTATCAACACAGCCAGTGTCGCTAGAAGTAGGGGAAATTCCCTATATGTATGGTTTTTTCTAATATTTAGCGTCTTGTAGCGACGTAGGGCCACAATTTAGGGGACATTTTTCACTCCACACAATTTGTAATAATTTTTACATTTTGGTGGCTTTAGAGGAGGAAATTAGAAGCCGGCAAGGCTTGATCTTTAACAATGTGTGGTAACAACAGTTACCACTCGTGCCAAAAAAACTCTAACAAAATTTAAAGATTACTACAAATCTACCAAACAAACATTTCTATAGAATTTTTTGTCAAAACTTTTATTACTGCTAGAAAATTTGGCCAACATATTATTTCTATAGAAAATTTTGTCAAAATTGTATTTCTATAAGATTTTTTTTTTTTCAAAATATTGTTTCTATAAAAAATTTTCTCAAAACTTTATTTCTATATAATTTTTTCTCAAAATTTTATTTCTATAGAATTTATTGTCAAAATTTTATTTCTATAGAAAAATTCTAGCACAAAAATTTGTTTATAGAAAACTTTTTCCAAAATTTTATTTTATATAGAGATTTAACAAAAAAAAGTTTACTATTTTTGCGGTAGATTCTACCAACTGTGGCAACCGTGGTGGTAATACAAATTTATATTCTAAGTCATATACGTTGCATATTCATGTTTTAAGATAATAAAGTACTTAGAACCATTTTTGTTTTGTAAAATTTTTTAAATTAAACGAAAAATATTGTAGGGAAAATTGTTATATTGTAACTTTTTTTGTCCTTGTAGGTAAACTGAACATTTTTCCTTGGTAACATTTACTATGTTCTATACTCAGATTGAGAGTCAAAGCACTCATAAACATGTGCCCCTTAATTTTCTTAAATATGCAACTGCAGTTTATCTCCAGACCTATATCAATGTTACCCCACAAATGTTTATGATTACTAATTCAGTAAGGGTGGTTTAGGGTATGATATAGTCGGCCCCGCCCGACTTTCTACTTTACTTACTTGTTGAAAAATAAAAATGAATTCGCAATATAAAACAATATGTGTACTATAATTTTCTCTAAGAAGGAGCGGAGCGAAATGTTTTTTCTCGGAGCGAGCGAATATTTTTTCTCCGGAGCGGAGGGAAAAAGTGGACATGCTCCGGATCCCTGTTCGAAACCAAAAAACATGCTGTTTCTAGAAAATTTTCTTATATGAGATGTGCTTAATATCCGTATAAGAAAAAACTGATATAAGAACAATTTGACTTTTTGACATTACCAATATATTTTCTATAAGAGAATTTTAGTATGAACTCTTTAGTATTCATTTTCAATTGCTATATAACGCATTTCTATTAATTTTTTGGACAATAAGTAAAATAAAAGAACACGAATAGGAAAAAAGAGGAAGTAGTGATATGGGAAATAATAAGTAAACCTATTGGAGTACTCCTGTTCGTTTTTTTTTTTTTTCATTATATTTCATAACATTCCATTTTCTGTTTTTTCTTTACAGTTTATACTTATTTCTAAAGAGTATTAAAGAAAAATAATTTCCTTTTTTCATTAATTATGCCAAGTGGGTATTTCAACATTTACGAAGTGTGTTTAATCACATTAATAAATAGTTCGTTTTTAAGTTCAGGAATCTTTGGTCTAATGACGATAGAATCAGCAACATGTATTTTATTACTATCAGGAGATGATAAATCAATCGTACAAAGAAAAACAAATATTTTAAATCTTGCTAAACTAATTGTATGAAAAAAGAATTTCTAATGAAAAAGAGTATCTTTTTGCAAAGTGAAACAGCTTTTAATGTTTTTATTTTATTTTCATTTAAAGGGAAAATGGAGTTATTAAATTTTATGTTTTTTATATATTTAGATGTTCGATTTGATATAGATTTGAAGATTTTTAATTCTCTTATATTCTTATTGATGCTAACCATAGTATTGGTTTACAAGTATTTTGAATATCAATATTTAAAACCAAATATTGATATTTGTATTTTATATAATCGACTGGTGAGTTATTTTCTCTGTGACCTGAGCCATGGTGCGTATACGCAGAGAAGAAACATGGCTGTCACAATCATATTCGAAGAGCAACATAATTATGATAGGAGCTATTTTTGTGGTGACCATATAACATTTTCACCTGCAACCGGTGGCTTTCCGTATTGCAATCTTACCCATAAAATGTCGGTGGCAGTGAGTAAAACACCAATTACCATGCGATCTTTTACATTGGTACAAATGCGAGAATAAAAACACCAATAGTAATATAACGATGTTCGTATGCAGTGTCTTGCAATCTTAAACCAATCGACATCGTAACAACGCTCGGCAAACAAAAAACGAGGTTGGCACTTAAGTGTGATTGCACTCAACAACAACAATTACTAGCAGTTGGCATTAGCTCAAGAGAATTGAGAATTATGGTATTCGTCAAAAATGTTTTCGTCCCAGTTATGAATCGTTATGAAAAAATTTTTGTCTCGTCTAGAAAATTCTTTTCACAAAAACAAAATACATGTTTTCGCCACAATTACATGCTCCAGATAAGCTTTAAATGGATGCGGCAACCGTGTCCAAACATGTTTTTTCTGGTGCGACTGTACA
>PGFW01000872.1:50827-65778 GCA_003123925.1 Haematobia irritans
TTAATTTGGTTGGTTGGTGTGGCTGCACATTACCATCATACATATATAGGCCATTGCATCATCCATAAAAACAAGAGTCGCTAAAAATATCGGATCAGCGAACAACGCATTGAAAATTGGCCATCACTTCAAATATTCACTGTAATGATTGTTGCGTTAGTTTTCTTAATGTCATGCTGCCTCCAGGTATTTCTATTTCAGCCAATGTTTTTGCGACTTTTTTATCGCCCAAGAGCAAACGGTTTAAATCGTTCCAACGGTTTTAGCAATCGTGTGAGACTCTCAGTGTAGCTAATCGTAATTGGCTTGCATCTCTAATATCCTTTTTTTTTCAATTTTTTGTAATTTTTGAATATTAGTCACTTTACTTCTTCCCAATTTCCATTTCTTAAATTTATTTTTCAATTTTTCGATTAATAAAGTTCTAAAAAATGTTTTCAAAAATTAGATCACTAAACTCGTTTGCGTAAATTTTAACCGAGACACAATAAGCCACGATATTGGCCGTAAAAAAAGCCGACCCAGGAATACCGATTTTCGTCGAGTAGCAGAATATTATATCGAACGAACGCGAATAACCTATTTACGCTCGCGCGACCGAAGAAAAGCGGGCAATAGCGATAGGCGGAAGGGCGACTTCAGCGAATAAGGGTGAATAAATTCCCTATTTTTTCGAGTCTCTGTTCCTCGAATCTTCTCCTATAACACAAAGGTAAAAAAAAGGTGCCTGTCATATTGGAACTAAAAACATAGAATCGCGACATCACTATTGAGACAAGAGGTTCACCACTTGTGGACTGAATACGTCAAAAGTGGACCGACTGAAATAAAGTAGAATTACCTAAAAGTCAACATACAAGCGGCGAAGAGGCCCACCAGTGGGTGCAAAATGGTTACCAAATAGTCCGACAATTGCATCAAGGGTTATAAGGATTCAGCTCAAGCGGACCAGTTTCGTACCAAACAGCCAAACAATTTTCAGCGAAGTGGATGTATCCTCTCGCATAATGTCGTGGAAATTTGTGAGTGCTTTAAAATTTTTCTAGAAATAATTAACAGCAATCTGAAACCTGATCGACTCGGGCTATAAAAAGAGTAACGCGCTAGTGTTGATATTCGACCGCTATGTTATCACAATGGATGGCTAGACTGGCTTCTTTCTTAGGGGTACTCATTCTCAGAACACCGTATTTTTTGGTTGTCACAATTTTTACATCTGCGCCGAATAATGGCCCTCTCAATGGTAATTACACCCAGGGATTGTTGCGACACTGAATTTGACTGCAGCAAAACTACAATATTACTTCCAATTGCGCTGCCACCGAACTGTGAACGAATTGGTTCAGATTCCGTAAATGTTGGCTGGTTGCCAAATTATATACTTACTCCACCTCCATTGCTCAATTATAATATAGGAAAGCGTCAGTGTTGACTTTCAGAGCCTTACATGCGTATTATTGTTTGTCTTCGCCTGACGTAATAGCCAAAATGGTTTTACACCTCTTACCCCATCAAACTAAAGGCTCTTCGACCGGCGTTAGCGAAACAAACAATTGTCTCTCAGTACACATCTTATCGAGCTTTCTTTATCCAAATCTGCCAAGTTTCCTAGCCCAGCACAACGATTTTCCGCCCGAAAAAATGATACGAATTTCTATTACTCGTGTAAAACATTTCCTATTATTTATTGGTAAACCAATTCATTGTTGAATAATTTTAAAACGGAAATATATATTTTGTAATGTCTACTTAATACGAAAATGAAATTCAAGGATCCACAAAAAAAAAAAAACAAATAGGCACTTACCTCCACTTTTTGCAATACTTTTATCTAATCCAGTTATAGTTCAAGTCTTTGCTTTCTGCTACATCATCGCAGAGGAGAGCAAAATGGCCTCTGGTTTGATACTCTTTTACTTCTCCGGGCTACAAACTTTAATGAAATTTGTCCGTCAAACCATTTGGCCCAAAGAAACCTGATAAAAGAAAATAAAATTAAAAATTAAGGACCCATCATTACATTGGAACAACCACCATCTCAACACTTTATCAAACTTACCTCCAGTTCAAAGTGCATGCTCAATTCGGTTTTGACAATACTCAAAATCTCATTGAAGCTGATTTTTAAACTCAATCTTGGCTAAGCATAACGTCCGCGTTTCAGCGTTCAAACACCGTGTGACCTTGTTAGTGCTTTCCCAAGATTTTCTTTCTCTTTTAGATACCCAACGTTTGTTTTCGATTTGATAAGCACCCCCATCGTGAACAGTTTAACAGGCGAATTCTTTATCCAAAAACACTTGACACACTTGGGATATGTTCATTGGCCACCTTCGAAGAACAGGCAAGAGACGAAAACTAAAACATAAATTTAATGGATACAAATCACGAACATTAAATCAATTTACGGATCGACTTAAAAAAGTCGTAATAAAATTCGGTTCCCCACTTTTAAGTTACAGTCATTAAATCATTTGGAAAAATGTTTTCATAAAGAGAAAACTTATAGAATGCATTGGAACAATTTCGTAAACACTTTCATATCACTGCGGAAAATTTTGCAAACAAAAAAACTGTATGATGAATTGGATGGGGAAGATGCAAAAATAAAGCTTAGCCGGGATTTATCCCCAACCAGATATTTCGTGTTTTTTTAGTTTGTTTATTATACTTTTTAGAAGTTCTTGTTAAATTAAGTTTCTGGCAATTATTATAGATGTTGATATTTTCTTATAAGAATTTTTGTATTTAGCTAAGATGCAGGCTTTTGAACCCATTTTACTTTTGAAGATTTCAGAGATCGTCGGGACGCGCTCATGTGGTGAAAAATTAGGGTAACCTCATTTTTTGGACACCTGGCTCGCGGAGTGGGGACCTGTCCTTGGTCAGGACTTTTTTGAAGAATTGGACCAAGTTGGACAGATTTGCTTGAAATTTCAATTTGGAGGTTGGGGTTGGCATTCTTCTATTCTTATTTTTCGATATTTGGTTCGCGGACTGCGGACTCCCCTTTTCCGGACTTGTTTTTTTTTTTTTAAGTACAAAATGAAAAACGTAAAATTTTCCAAATTTATCCTGAACTTTTACTACGTAGAACATTGCGGTTAGTTATGAAAATATAAATATGGCTGCACCGGTACCTGAATTGCTTTTTCATTATGTGGACGGGTATTATGGGCGATCCCTCCCCCTTGCCCGACTTTTGAAACTTGCCAGAAAAAAAATTATGACGATCTGGCTTATTCAAAGTTTCAGGGAGGATGCGTTGAATGGCGCCATCTAGAAACGCAGGAAACGCGATACTTATGATTTTCCGATATTTGGTCGGCGAAGGGCGACATCCCCCTTTGCTCCACCTTTTTTTAATAGCTACTAGTGAAAAACAAAGACTTAAAGTTTCGTCGACTGAAATTTTACAGCGTAAATAACTGGGGTGAGATTATGAAATGCCTAATATCAGATTCCTGAATTTTTTTTATATTTTGATCCGCTTCTCCTTAAGTACATACACGAGAAACAATTAAACTTTTCCAAATTTATTTGAAATTTACAGAGGACGTGGGGAGGGGGTTATTGAATTTAATATTAGGATTTACTCTCATTTGCTTGTGATATTTTTGGACGGGAAGAGGCGGCCGGCCCTTGCCCTTGCGTTTTGAAATTGGGCTTATAATTTGCGCTGACATTTTCTCTGGGACCGTTTTACGATATTGCTCAGGGAGTCGGACCTCCTCCTAAAACAAGAAAAAAAAAATAAAAATTACCAATTTTTCTTGAAATTTCACAAGGGGCAAGTGGGGGAAGTGTTAATGAAATCAAGTGTGGTGTAACCTGTTGTTTGGGGGATATTTGGAGCGGGCGATCGGGAACCTGCTCTGGCCCACACTTTGAAGCGAAAGTTTCTAGTTTTTCTTGGAATTTTCAGCGGAAGGTGAAGCGGTGGTATACACACAAATGGCAGCCCAAAATTTAAATTTGCTTTTGAAAATTTACGGGGAAACGTGCAGAGTTGATTAAATTCAATATATAGAATTTTAATTAGTACTTGTTTTTTTCGATATCTGGTGGGAAGGGGAATTAGTTGAAATAAACTTTGTCGATTTCTCGACTTGAAATTATGCGGCGACCGTTTGGGTTTAGTTTGTGAAATTTAATATAGGGCACGTGGATATTCCAGCATATCAGGTCGGAGTGGAGCGAAGGTTGAGGAGAGGCTTCCCTTTTGTCCCCGATTTAAAAGGAAAGAGAGGTGTGCGCCGTAAATGGGAAACTCCCGGCTACATAATTTATGAATTTTAGCACAGGGGCTTCTGCCAGATCTTTTTTAGTAAAGAACTTAAATTTTAAATGAAATTTGGCAGCCAAGCCGGAGAGTGATATCACTTTTCCGGTATTATGTTCGGGCAAAAGGCATCGTTCTCCATTTCTCAACATTTTAAAAATGTGTTAATTGTGGAAATTTTTTTACTACCTTTTTGCTCTCTTCGATTTATTTGCGACGTCGCAAACAGTGATTTCTTTTTGTATAATTGTTTGTAATATTGTTTAATTTTCCGGTATTGTTGTAGGAGAAGGATACCTTCCTTGACAAACCACATCTTAAAATTCTACACAACGAAATATAGAAAGATTTGTCCAAACTACTCAATAAAGTAACATTATTATAAAAAAACAATTGGTGAAATGGGGACCACCATTTCCCCGACATTCATTTCTTTTCTAAGGCGAAACCGTTTTACATTCTGGCATTATCGCCGTATTTCTAATCTATTAAACGAAATAAGCGAGTAGCTCCGATTCTTGTTTGACAAAGATTTCAAATTCTTTTTCGAATTTTGTGCGCTGGAAGCACGAAGGATTATGGTCTGAATTAAAGTTAAGGCAAAATGTTTCCTACAAATTAAGCTTCGGAAAGGGGCGCAGCGAAAGGCGGCGCCGGGTTACGCTTTAGTTTTAAATAAAATTTGCTCTTAAATATCAACAAAATTTGCGTGACCGCGACAATTTTAGGTTGCATAAATCTTTTTATATTAAGTCATATTTTATGTTTTCACGTGTATGTGTATTTTTCTAACAGGACCAATAGAAAAAAGACTTTTAAAACAATTCATTTGCGGATCATATATAGAAAAGTTATACTGATTGGAGAATTTCCTTTTCTGAGGAACTTCAGTTCTAGATAAGCGGATAGTATGTTTGGAATGCTAAACATTTTTCTTTTTGAGACAAATATAAAAGTAATACGACCGTGTTTTGGAAGCGCTTATCGTAAATTTATACGTTTATTTGCCCTCCAAAATACTTTTACTGACAAAGGACAAAATTTCATTTTGTTTATGAAATTTCATTTCTGGAACGACGGTATTTTTTTACTGTGTAGGCTACGTGGAAAAAGGAATCAATTAAACAGCCTCTTGTGGTTGAGTGCTGCTTTGTGTGTAAAGGCGTATACGCGAAATTGTTAGGCAGCAATTATAGCTGGTTGACTGGAAAACGTTACAACTTAAAGCAGTTTCGTTAATTGTTTTTTGGAGCAAATCTGGTTGGTTCACACAAAAGTAAATAAGTAGAGAAGGTTCAGTGCTCGTTAAGACTAGATAGTGCCCATTATTGTTAATAGGTCACTTTTTAGTTAAATGTGTATCACAATGGACTGAATAGTCTGAAGTGAGCCTGAATTTAAATCGGCTGCCACTTTAACCTAACCTAACCTAAGCCTTACGTGCGAAGGCAAAAGTTACAGGTCTATGATTTATCATTGACGCGGTAGGCATAAACTTAATCCTTTTTATACACTCTAACTTGTTACTTTTCACTTGTTACTCTGTGCTGGCGGAACAATCGAGAACACATATCTTGAAATTAATTCGTACAACTATATTTAATATGAACTTTCCGAAAATCTTCTTTGATTATAAAGACCTTTATTTCTCTTGCATAAAATAGTTTACAATAAATGAACTCCAAACTACCTTTTTGGGTAAAATAACTTCTTGCCCGATCGAATCGATAACAAAAAGATTTAAACAAAAACGTTTTCAGATTTAAAGAAAATCGAGAAATTCCTTATTATTATTACTACCGCTTCTTAAATATAATCTTCCACCAAAAGTATACAACTTCATTAAAGCTCACACACGAACACGTTTAACAGTCTCACGAGCATTTTTTCGCTGATTCACGAAAAGGACAGCTATGAAGACACCCATGAAAGAAAACTTTTCTATAACTTATGACGGAATCATCTAAGCAAAATTCAAAATGTGCACCCATACGAACCATCAAATAATGAACTTTCTATATATATTATATATCTACTAATCTATATCAACAAACGTTGAAGTTGATGGAAAACGTGATTTGATTCGTGAGTGTCATTTTTTTTTCCTTGCTGTCGCTTGTAACAGGTTGGCTGATAAGTCCCCCAGTGCTGACACATAGATGACGTCCGCTAGGTATTAAATGCATATTATTTTTATATAGTACCAACCTTCAAACGATCGTTTACCGGACGAAAACATCAAAAAACATCCACAAAAAATGACTTTGAATGACCGTAAAATGAAGTTCGGCTCCGAATGGCAGAGGCCTTAAGATAATTTCCCAAAGGAACGTTTTTTGGTCATATCATTCATCAATTATTTTGATATTGCGGGAAGCTCTGTTTTGCAAAATTGGGTGCCGCGCGATGCTCACATATTGACCAAAAACAACAAAGTGTTCGATGATTCTGAGCGGTTTTGTTTGCAGCTCGCTTAACTCGTTAATACACCCGAGTTTTTCCGTCGATATGAGACAATGGATTGATGAAACATGGGCTCATCACTACACCTCCTTTGAGTCCAATCGGACAGTCGGGGCTGAGTGGACAGGCAACCGCGTTAGAAACCTCGTCCTCGAAGCGTGGAAGCACTCAGAAGTTCGCTGGCAAAGTAATTGCGCTCTGGTTTTTTTGGGACCATGCGCACTGGAATAAGTTTTGTTATTCGCATTAATCTTTGAGAAGGGAAAACCCCGCTCATCAACAGTTGACTCATTATTATGCTTATTGGAGGTTCTTTGAAGCGTCGAAAATCGCGACAACACACGGGCCCCAGTGCTGAAGACAGAAAAAAGTGTGGTGTCCACCAAGACAAACGCACCAGTGCCACAAGTCATTGATGAAACTATGGCATAAAAAAAAAAAATATTCTATTGAAATTGGGCTCTTTCGAATTTTGCTTCCGCCACCCACCGTATTCTCCAGATCGTGGCCCCCCCAGCTCGACTTTTTTTCTTTGTTCATTTCCTTCCCAAGGACCTCAAAAAGAGATGCTCGCAGGAAAAAATTTGGCTGGCAATTTTGAGGCAAACGAATGGTAGTTACTATCAAAATTTGGATATCATAAAAAAATTTGGAAGGTGGGTTATTAATTCGTTGTTATAAGGCTCTTGAAGGGAACTACAGATATGTTGAATTAATACAAAACCGAATTTTTGTACCAAAAAAATATTGTGTTTTTCTTTGTTAGGACGGGACTTATCTAGCCCAAACCAGTTATTTTACCGTGTGCTGTTGGAATTTAACCGTGGAACTTGAATTTTATAGTGAGCGTTACATTTCTATCGGTGAACTTCTTTTTCCGTGAGAAGAAACATGTTTCACGCACATTCACGAAGGGCAAATCTGATATCTGATAATTCACGCTCCACGAACACATTTTCTGTGTTAGTCCATTCATTGCAACATTTCAACTAGATTTTAGTTTTTGACATTTTCGTTCAGGACTCACTTGAATTCATTGAGTCACGCGGCAAACACCACTCCTATTATACTACTCGGACAATAAAACAATAAGACTTTGATAATTCAAATTTCTGTGCGACAAGTCAATTCGTCTGTGAATTTTTTCTCTACGTGTGAATGAATCATTTGATTGTTGTAGGTTTTTTTGCGGGAAGCTATTCGCAAAAAAATATATTTCACATGTTTTTGAACCCCGGATAATGCACCAGTCGGCTACTGCGTCTTGATTCGCTCCAAGTGATATTTAAAAAAGGAAACAATTTTTTATTGACGGCCAAAACGTTTACACGCTACACTGACAAAAATATTGTCGTTGAGGTCACAAGACTTTTCATGTCTTTAAAATACGAATAAAAATTTTTGCTTAGTATCAGGAAGGACGCCATTCTCGTAAAATATAAAAAAAAGCTATCTTCCTTGTTTCAAAGTCAGATAAAACTTTTTCAATGAAGTCGCTATTGTCCTTTATAATTAGAGGTGATTTTGACTCACAAAATGCGATATCTTATAACCATTGAAAGGAAAAAATTTATAGGCCCTTAAGGGTCAACTTTGACATTAATAATTTCAAAAAATTCCTTTAAATTTAATGACAAATTGTCTTTAAATTTGTTCGTGTTCTTCTTTTGCCATCTTGACTAACAAACGCAGAAAAAAACTCGTTCAAAATACTAGGGACATCGTTTTCCTCCAAAAACTTTGTTTTAAGAATAGGTTTTCATGTTACTTCAAACATAGCATAATTTCTACTAGGAAAGTCGAGTACTATTCTGAAAAAATAAAGTTGCTGTTGAACTCCGTTTTTAAACGCGACTTCGATAGCATATGGATAGAAAAAAAAAGCTGGAAGAAAGCGTAAAAATTTAAAAGGTTTTGCTTCTAGAAGCCACAAGTACACAAAAAACCTAAATTTAAACGAATTTGTGTGCTTAACCAACGTATCCTCTACACAGCAAAATTTTTCTTTATCTGATCAATCGCACGAAATTTAATTGATCCAATTAATTTTTTTAATTGAAATGTCTTCAATCACAGAAATGATTAGTATCAGAGTTAAAAAATTAACTTTGCAAGGTCGGAATTAAAAAGTTAATTGATCCAATTAAAAATTTAATTGATACTATTATTTTTGTGATTTGAATGTTTGTTTCAATTCAAAAAAATCTGTTTTGGAATCACATTAAATTTTTGATTGAATATTTTTAAAAACTCCAATTAACAATTTTAATTGCGAAAATTTTTTCGATGAAAATTTTTTGTGTGCTACTTGTATTTCCGCTTCTTTTGGCTCAGACGAATCAATTTACAAAATTTTTTTAAAGTAAAAGAAAAATCTTGCGAACCGAGTATGCTTTTTCTTGTTCAGGTGTATTATTGAATGTTCATTGCTGAGTGATCACGCTAATGGCTAAGGTTGTTATCAATCTTATATCGATAGTGTACACATGTCAACGATCTTGCAATAATTTGTTGGCGCATAGGCATCAATTTGGGTTTCGCGCGAACAACCTGATTTTTGGACGACCTTCACGAATATTCCTTTTGCGACTTCGACTCTTACCCGACCTCGGATGAGATTCACCATATTCATCGACTTAAACAAATTGACTGCTTAAACCGGAGCGCTCCCATCGGCAAAACGTTTACATTAAGGTCCCAATCTACCTGCAACTTCTTGCTTGAGTTTAATCCCACCGTCGAAAATTACTTACAACATTAATCGCCACGCAAAACCGCTGCAATCATCTAAGCTTGCTTGTAAAAAAAACTCAAAGTAACACGCCTCCGTACTGCTGAAACCCCGATTCTTGACGTACTATATAACTCAAAAAACCTCCACTCTTTTATTTTGATAGAGCTGTCAGGATGGCTATTCCAAAGACTAATCTACAAAAAGAAGACCGCGCAACCTGATTCTTCTGAGAGAAACAGACAAATTGTCAACTGTCGATACACGCCACCACAGAAAAAACATGTTTGGACTATTGGTTGCCGCATCCATTTTTACATGCATTATTTTAGAGCTCAGTGTAATTGTTCCGCCGAAATGCAACCATGTAATTTCGTCATTTCTGCCCTTTTTTTTCTGTAAAAATAATTTTCAGAGCGCGAGAAAAAATATATGCTTGGCAATAAGCATACTTTAAATGGTTCTTCAATGCCGACAGAACATGTTCTATTATTTTTAACATGATAGATTTTTTGAGACCATTATATGGTCAGTGGAAAATCATGTATCTCGACCATGTCAATTGTTTTTACTTTTTTCCACGAGAAAAAAATATTTTTATAGTTTAAAGCGTATAGACATGTCTATCACCCAATTACATGCCATAAAGGGACCATGTACATTGTTTTCGTGTGGACCATTTAAAGTTTTTTCTAATTTCTTTTCTTTGCAGCGACAAGAATTTTTTATAAAAACATTGAGCAGGTACACACGATTTTCATTTTGCCGCGTCAGTCGGCTCCGCTGGTGTGCATTTGTTTCTTTTGGACATGGTACGGGAGAATCACGGAATTATTTGTGTTTTGTAGCTCTAAGTCTTAATTGTATTCCAGAAATGCACGTGTTTTATGTGAATCACAAAAAAGGAAAAAGTTAGTAATTGAAGAAAACATATAACCTGGTTTTTGCTTCTTGGCATTTTGATATATGGTTATAAGATTATTCCCTCAATATTGTTTGCAGTTTACATGATATGGTCTGCGTTTGGTAAACATTGATCGGGGCACGGAGTAAATATCGGCCACCATGCCATTACTTCATTGTTGAAATTTTGAACCAAACTAGGAAGTGTGTAAGAAATATTGTGAGTTTGCTTTGCACGACATTAATAAATACAAATAAACCAATGAATTTAGCTTTATAAAATAAATAAAAAACAAATAAATAAAGTTTGATTTTGTTGTTTTTCTTTCTCAAGTGGCGTTCCTTTTTTTCGACGTACTCGAAAAAAAAGTTTTTTCATAAAAATCAAAACATTTTTTAGGTATGCGCGGCGACTGTGACGCACATGTTCTTTTTTATACTAGAAGGAAAACAACAATTTTTGAATACCCGCAAGTAACGTAACCATTTTAGATCGTGGACCATTGTCTTTTTTTAATGGAAACAAAATTATTTCTTATCAATATAATAAACATTATTTAGATGAGGACAATTGTCTATTTTTTCTAGTAGAACCATGTTCACTTGAGCCAAGACATTGGGTTTTTGCATTGTTTTAAAATGTTACATTGGTCGCCTGCGCAAAAATAAGCTGCTGATCATATTATTTTGCTCTTCGAATATGATTGTGGCAATCATGTTCTTCTCTTGCGTGTAGAGGGCTATGAGAAAAAATTTCTTTATGGTATTCGTCTTTTATTTCCGAAAATTTATTTAAAATCACAACCAGCAAAAAAAAGCAACTTTTCTTAAGTTTGTTCATTACGAATTTAGTGATTTGGATGTCAATTAAAAAAATTTTGCCAATAAATTATGCCAAATTAATATTTTTTATGAATTTTTATCATTTTTTTTAACAGCATTGTACGCTTGTCTGAAACGGTTTGAACATCAAATATTTTTTCACAAAATTGTGCAATTTTATTTAACACAAATGGATTTTGCATTTTTTTTTCGAAAAAATTTTTAATAAATCTGCTACCAATTTTTATTAAATCCTTATTCTGTTACTTACACCTATTCTGCACCAAAGACAGCACCAACCAAACTGTATTACAAGATCCTGTTCCGTTTCTCAAAACAATATGAACCAACAAATCTTCCGAATTAACAACGACGCTTTCCTGATTAGTTAAAATAGAGCAACCAATCTTTGCGGGAGAACATCTTTTGAAACGCTGCTTTTAAATTTGTCGGCCCCTTTAGACAGCGCGTCGTTCCACATTTTTTCTCTTGCCTGGGAAATGTTTATTGATTATCTATCTGTTGCGACAGCAGGACCCTTCTGGGCGCGCCTTCACGTTCCTTTGCTGGCTTCTTCGACGAGAAACTGCGCTCTTCTAGATTGTCTTATTCAGCAGTAAATCAGCAACATCTAAGGGCGCCTGCTGGCCCACATACCGCCAATTAAAATCGCCATACCCTCGTACCCTTTCGCTAGGACCCCAATTCAGCAACCATACAAGCGTTGATAAAGCTTGACTAGAGCGTATTTCGCAGTGACACAAGCAACTGTCCTTAACACCGCGCTGCGAACTCGAGCGTTACGCTGACTCAGTCCTGTGCGTCTACAATCCAACAAGCGAATTCTCCGTTGACACAGTACGTCGAATTGAGACTATAACGTGATAAAATTTTCCGGCAAAAATCGCACGAAAACATCAAAAGATTTTAATTCTTTACTTCGATATGTTAACTTCGGAAATGTAACCCTCCTTACATTGCCCAATCCGCCTTAGGCGGGCCCTCTTCACTAAAAGCAATACAGGAACGACGTGTTTGGTACACAACCACAGCCCTATGACAGACAACAAAAATGCGGCTACAACACCATAGAACCACAGAAAAACTTAGTTAAAATTCTGCTTCTAAGAGGCCTTATCGGCACGCGATTGACTGAATATTACCGCATAATTTTTTCGGTTGGTTTTGTTTTCTTGCTCTTTGTGTCGTATAACATTACGAATATTTAATCCGCGCTGCGCAAAACAAACTTGGCCAGCACCTTTTAGAGGGTTAACTTTACTTGTTCATGTCAGGCGCTGGCCATCCCACATACAGCATTTGTTGAGTAACAAAACTACCAACTAAACTAGCTAATTAAGAATCCTAAGGGATTTAGTTCCCAATCAAAAAATCTAGCATTATCCAGCTACCAAAAATGTACTCCTATCCCACCCCGTAGATCCCTCACACCTAGAAGGCCTATTGGAATTCAACCTTTGCCTCACTCGATGAACACCATGGTGTTATTTAGTTCAGTGCCTTCGTGGCTAGATCTGCGCTTTATCTGCGCATTCTTGTTCCACCAATTCCCCTTAATATCTTTCTTTGGTGCGTAATCTTGCTCAACTCAAGCTTCCGGATACAACTATTGTTAATAATTTGCAGCATTAATTAGCCTGTCGAGCTATCATTTATTTTTTTGAATTTTGTTACCTGCCTCACTTCTCCAGGCTTAGCGAACGAATGTCCGTTAGTTCTTCGCGTGAATTTGATCCACGTGCGAGTTCCGCCGTCGCGGGGTTGAATTCGTCCCCGTGAATTTGTGCGTGAAGTTACTGTTTTGCATTTGTGTCGTGAAGTGGCTGCCCACACGTAGCATGGACGTACAATGGACCATTTTTGGCTCTTTCCGCTTGAATCTGCGGGATGGTGTGATGTGGAAATTTTACTCCAATACGCACAACCTCTAAAAATGAAGCTAAAGGAAAACAAACGAATATTATTCCGCGATAATCATTAATTCATTAATCAATCATAGACATTATGGACGTACACAAGAAAATATCCGTTTAGGAACCTTGAAAGCTTCATTATAAACATTTTTGACTGTAAACTCCAAATATGTGTAATCTTCCCGTTCTAGTTTCTTATATGCTTACTTGTGACAATACGACCTTAACCATTTATAAAAGGTTTAGCGGTAAGAAAAAGAGAATCCACACAAATGTTTAAACAGTAAAAATTATCGTAACATCCGGAAAGACTTGCAACGAAATACGGAATAGTCATATTTGGTCTCAGCCAAAAAGAAAAATGATCTATTTGGAAGATCATCGGTATCTGGGTACCTTCTGTTGTATACAACCGAATAATAATGTTTCGGTTGCGTAATTTTAGAAAATATGATCGTTCGAAGCTCTTTAGGAGAACACTCAAGTAGTCTTGTTACTTACCAAATTTGTGAATTTATTCACTTTCAAGTGATTGGCGTACACAAAGTGATCCTTCGATTAGAAGACCCACTAAATATGTCATAGGATTTTTTTCGTAACTTGTATCTTGAAAGAGTAGAGAGATGAGAGATGCGAGAGAGTAATGTCAACGACATATGAACTGATGATGCCTGTGGAATAGTTGATATTTTATTTGCTTGGAGTTTTCATCTATCAAGATCAGTCTTCGCAATCAACAAACGAAATGTGTACTCTACAGTTGCATATGGTCTGGCTTCCATCAATCTCAAAACCAAGGAGCAGAGCTATCTCACAGTACTACTTCGCAAGAAATTTTAAACTTATAATGGGAATACATTTGGACACTGCTTATTTCAGATGTTTCTAAATTAATCCATTTCGATTTTTTCATTTTGAAGGATTTTCCATAAAAATGCTTTTGCTCAAGCAATGCAACTTGACAGAGTTTTTAAGTTAATGGCCAACTATCACAACAGACCCTTGCCAACATTTTAGCCAGTGGTTCCTCGTTAATGGCAAATAATTGAGCGTATTGACCAACCGCAAACCATAGTCTTTGATTTTGGGCAAGTTTGCCCTACTACACACTACCATGGATACATGTAATAAAAAAAACCGATTAAGCAATGGAGCAGCTGAAAAGGATGTTCTGATTGGTAAGGGATTTGAAGCTGGCTAAAGGGAAAACTTGTTTCGCAAGTTGAAATTAGCAATAAAAACGAAAAATAAAATAAATGACTTTATTTTTGTTGTTATTGGGCTTTGGTGCCGCACTTGGCTGTTTGTCTTATCCCAGTATTCGTTTCACCAAGTTTATTAAGTATTTACTTTTTATAAACTTCCATCTCCCACAGAAAAATGAGCAAAGCCAAAACTGGTATGAAAAATAGTTTGGAATAACTTAAAACTTGAAAATCCATTTTTATTTACAGAACTTTTTCTGGTATGCATAGCACAACAGCCCTATTCTATTTTTGCACAATCAGTCAGCACTCATCCTAGAAGTATGAAAGGAAAGTTTATGGAGTTCCTTCATCTGTTGGTGGTGGTGTGGTGGTGTACGGGTGGTGTATAGGCAAGCCCCATGAAGCGGCAATTGACCATAATGTCCACAATTGCATTCAACTTGATTCTTGTAACTGTCAGTTTGCCTTGACAGTCGGTCATTCTACAGTTTGTTCGTTATCTATTCCGTCGTACTTTACGTACGTACGTAAGTCCTTCATTCTGTTTGGGCAGATGGGTGGCCACATTACTACTACTATACGTTAGGTCCTTTTCCTGCCTTGTTGCT
>PGFW01000874.1:63088-75367 GCA_003123925.1 Haematobia irritans
CCTTTAGAATGTGATCACAGGAGATGTGTTCAGTGAGAACAGAACACGAGAATGGACGGTGACAGGATGGGGTTACTCAGTGTGTTTATCAATCGACTACAGGGACCCACCCTAGCCATTATTGGCAAAGACACCATGGTGTCTATCTCGAGTCTCTTCTTTGGTGTTACAAACATATGCACTAACTTATAAATAACCCTGTTCACAGTGTGGCGCAGGGTAATAAAATTTTGAAAAATTCAATACCAAAAAACAAAATCCATAGAAATTTTGCCAAAATTTATTTCTAGAAATTTTACGCAAAATTTTATTTCAATAGAATATTCTGGCCAAATTTTTATTTCAATAGAAAATTTATGCCTAAAATTTTTATTTCGACGGCGGGACTACGCGCGCGGAGTGGAGGAGGACACAAAGCGAAATAGGAGTTGGGTTCAAATTTTTTGATTTGGAAATCGGTTCAGGATTTGAGATATAGCCCCATATTTATCTTCGCCCGAGATGATGGACTAATATGGTCGTTAAAGCCAAGAGTTTTTGGCCAATTTGGTTGAGAATGTGTTGCACAGGGAAGTAAAGATTTGCTATGAAAGGCTATGCTTTCGCCAAACATTTGGTTGAAATCGATTCAGATTTTAAGATATATACTCCATATATATCTTTCGCCCCGATAAATGTGCACTATTATGGACCCAAGAAGGCCAGAGTTTTATCCCGATTTAGCTTGAAAATTTTGCGCAAGGAGTAAAACTTGGTAGTAATATAGTCATGTCGTGCCAAATTTGTGCATTGAAAATCGGTTCAGCATTGGTAGGAATAGTAGCTTCCATATATATTTTTCCGTCCGATATGACTGTATATGGGCCCAGAAGCCAGAATTTAGGGGCGCAATTTGGTTGAAATTTTACTTAGTGCCTCGGCCTTGCAGGAGTACAATTAGTAATATAGTCATGGTTGTCCAAATTTGATTGAAGTCGGTCCAATTTTAATTATAGCTTCGCCATATTATGTTCGCCCGATTCACATACACGTCATATGATCACAGTGCGCCAATCTTTTTACTCCGATCTAATCTGAAATTTTGCACAGGGAAGTAGAATTGCATTGAGTATGCTGCCCTAAGTTTGGTGAAATCGTTCAGAGTTTAGATGATAGCTCCTATATATCGCTTTTTCTGCATTTTCGACAAAAATCCGTCAAAATACCAACATTTTCCGATTGTAACAATCGCCTGCTACGTGCTCTAGTCAGGAAGTGTAAAATGACCTACTTCTTCTCCTAAACTTCTAATAAATTATATTCATCGAGCGATAATCATAAATAAATACATTTTGCGGAAGTTTTCCTTAAAATTGCTCTCAAGATTTATAACTTGATGTTCCCTCATATTCTTTGTGACTAAAGGATTGTCGTTCTCACCCTAGTGCACATTAGCCAACTTAAATTTTGGAGTTATAGATTTTGTAAAAGGCTATCACCAAATTCTGTCAACCGAGTGATACTTCAAATTGTGTCGGGACAACCTTTATACTATAGCACCAACAACCATTTGACGGATGTGATACTGGTATCCGAAGAATTCTGAGATCTACAAGTGGTGCAGAGAGCTCAATATAGTCCCGGCCGGACCCGACTTTAGACTTTCCTTACTTGTTTTGTTTATATTTGTAGGTATTGAAATTATAAAAAGTGGACAAAATTGCTAGGCAGCAACTTTTTCAAAGTGAAAGGTACTAGAAGAAGAAAAAAATGTGTTTTAATATTTCAAGGCCAGTCGATGCCGTTGATTCAAAAAAAATATTATTTAATATATCAATTAAAACAATTATTATTGGAAAAAAATGCTTATATTTAAATACATAAATTGTAATTTAAAAACGAATGGTAAGCGAGTTCTAAATTTGAAGTAAAAGATTTACCACAAATATGTAAGATTTAGTCCAAATGAATGAAAAAAGTTCATGCATTCTATCTAATTTCTACGAAAATCACATCGTACAAACAAATAAAAATGTCTTTGGCACTATACGAAGTTCAACTTTCTTCACAATGAGTTCATTTTAACTTAAAGAAGGGGTCACTTTTTTCTGGGTGCATGTAGCAAATGTTAATAAAATCAGTGAATAAATGATGTATGCTACACTTCCCTATAATGAATCTTGACGGGCCCAGAAAATTATTTCATTATATAGAAATAAAGAAAGGAAAAATTAGTGTTTTTGATAGTTTTTCATTAGAGTAGAGAGCTTCATTCACTGTTTGACCCGAAACCCGAATCTAAATCTTACTATTTGTTTAGGTCATATCTAATTTTTAATAAATATACCCGATACTAAGATTGAATCTGATTATGGTATATAAACCCAGAGCTACATATATATAATGTGAGGTCTAGGACCCATTTTTCTGGTACGTAAATTTTTTCGAAGATCAAAATAATACCCCACTTCAAGCAATTTGGATGATACACATTGAAGCTGAATGCTTTTTGTGAGTCTAAAATACCAGTATATTTACAATTTCAGGCAAATCGGATAAAAACAACGGTTTCTAGAAATCCAAGGAGTTCAATCGGGAGATCTGTCTTATGGAGGCTTTAATAAAAAATGGAGCCAATACGTTTTCACGCGCACCTGAAATACTTCTAGATTTCAAATTCAGCAAACAGATAAAAACTACGAGGTTTCTAGAAACCCAAGGAGTTAAGTCGGAGATATCGGTCTTATATGAGGCTTATCCAAAACATGAGATCCGATACTCACCATTTTTTGGCACACCTCTTTATGGTCTACTATACTTCTAGATTTCAAATGTCAGGTAAATGGGCATAAAACTAGGTTTTTATAATCCTACAAAAGCTCCAGATTTTCAATTTCAGGAAAATTGGACATTACTACATTTCTCAACCCCAAAAAAGTAAAATCGGAAAGATCGGTCTATATGGGAGCTATACTAAAATATTGACCGATACTCAGCATTTTCGGCTCACCTTTTTATGGTCCTCAAATACCTCTAGATTTCCAATTTCATGCAAATTGGATAAAAATTACGGATTCTAGAAACCCAAGAAGTAAAATCGAGAGATCGGTCTATATGCGGGCCATGTCAAAACATGGACCGATTCTAACTATTTTTGGCACAGCTCTTTATGGTCGTAATATACTTCTAGATTTCAAAATGGATGAAAACTACGGTTTCTATAAGCCCAAGACCCCAAATCGGGAGGTCGGTTCATATGGGAACTAAGGCAGTTAGACATTTTCGATAGTACTATCGATAGTTAGTCGATAGTTGGCTTTCACAGCACCAAAAATTTACTTTTACTCTTTCCAAAGAGCTATAATGTTTACTTTTAAAGTAGATCTGAGTTTTGATTATTCGTGCTTGAATTTCAGTTAAATGTGATTACCAACAGCACAAATTCAGAGAAAAAACTGAAAAGATGAAAAATTCTCTCAAGTATGCCGAATATTTTAAAAGGTCTGCTTAGAAATTCTGGCCCCCGATTCCAGCTATTTCGGCGGACACCTGCAATATTGCAACCAAAGACAAGCAGAAGTTTGTAGATCGTCAATGTATTCAGTAGCTTCTTACATTACAAGAACCGTTTTGTACGATACAAACATTCCTGCAACATCCATTGAGTCCGGAAGAGTATTTAGCAAGGCATGGCAAATTGTTTTCGAGGGGCGAAAAATGTGAACATTCTTTTTAATTTAAAAACCAACTTTTGGAACAAAAACATTAATGTCGGTAAATATTCAATTTAATATATTAAAAAAATATGTAATTATTGGTGGACGATACTATCGTCGCCTATGATAGTACTATCGCCAACTACCGATGGTTGTGAAATTACTATCGTCGACTATCGATGGCGGCCGACTATCGATAGTTCTGCATCTCTAATAAAAAACACCAAAACTATAAAATAAATATTCTTTAAAATAAATTTATTTATTGCTTCTTGTAAAATATATATTTTAGGCTTCTATTTGAAAAGTAAATAATTGAATTGAAAAAGTTCTAAAATATCAGACATATTGTGATTATCTTATTCGTATAAAGTATCCATTCATTGATTTCTGTTCGGGTATTTGGCATATTTCTCGACCAGTTTTTGTACAGCAAATAGATTTGAAACATCCTATAATAAATTTAAATTTATAATTATTAGTTTTTTTCTTCTATGTTAGTATTCTAATTTATACCTCTAGGCAATCTTGTTCTCTTTTATGGGCTCATAAAAACTCTGGCTTTGGAGAATATTTCTTCAACTGAGATATGGTCGAGGCTTTGCTTCATATGATTTAGCTTTAATCTTTCGTCTATATCCAATGTAGCATATTTCAAAATTTTATCTATGGCTCTCTGAATACTATCTTTGACATTGTGTATGAGGTCTAGGGATTCCATACTAAGACTTCTATTAAAATCTATACTCTCTAATTGTTTAAAAAGTGTGAGTTGTGATGTATCAAAGCTGTCCAAAAGCCAATTAAATTTTTTTATTATACGTAGTGATGTGCTTGAGAATCGATGATTGTCATACCACGCATATCCTTGCGTTTTATCTTCATTACTGGATGAGAGCTTTGTTGTCATAGAACCTTTCCGTGATTTGAACTTTTCTCTTACTTCATCTAGCAATGCTCGATTTCTTAGATTTGGCAAATTTGTCGTTAATAGATTTCCACTTGTAGAAGTGCTAGTTAGCTGGTCATAAGTTTTCATTTGCATTAGATTACCCATAGCTTGAATAATGCTCATAGGATCATGAGGTACAATGGTAATAACGTCGATATTAGACACCTTTGGTGTCCACATACTTCTTAAGTATTCCTTTATAGCCTTATCGTACTTGAAAATCTCTGCAGTTTTGTTTCGAAATTCTAGTGCTGTTATATTGTCCATTTCGGAAATGCTTCCCTTAAGTAGTTGATAGAGAGAATGTGGGAAATAATCATTGTGGTTGGTATTGCTATCGCTAGGAAATAAAACGAATTGGTTATCTTGAAGTTGAAGTTTTATCAAGACCCCATTAATGCCATATGAGAAGCTCTTCAAAATACCATCATCACCAAGGTCTTCAACATGGATTGTGAGACCTTGACTACAGCCTAGATTTTTTAGTATTTTATAGATCACTTTGCCACAAACATCGATATAGGCTCCATCTAAGGGTATATTCTCTGTTACCATGACTGATAAAAGCTCAATGCTTTTTGTTTCCATCAAAAGTTTTTGCAGATCTTTGTGATACATTTTTGTCAGATGACAACTGACAGTGGACACCGATGTCTTATCCAGAATATCATGACGGTATTGCTTCTTTAGTTCATCGAAATTCTGGTGGCTGTAGTCATTTGGAATATAATTGTTAAGGGCGTTTTTTAATGTTTTTTGCATTTTCTGCATAAATTGTATTTCTGTCGGAGCTATTGGATCCCTTATATATTGGCGTATAAACGCTCCGAGGTGTTTGTCAAGCAGTAACTTCCACATGTCCATTGTGTTGTCTCGAAAATCTTTGCCTTCTGTTTTCAGATTGTGTTCTTCATCTTCGGCAATGGAAACGGGTTGCAATTTCTTGGCGATCTCTTTGTTTACATCATCTAGAAGGACATTGGTCGTTTCGTTTATTCTCCGAATGTGATATTGTTTCCCAGTCCATATCGTGCTCTCCTTGACATGTTTTGTAACAGTGGCAAATGAAGCCTTGGATCTTAAGCGAGATAACTTTGTGAACTCCGTATGAATATTTTGATAGATATCCTGGAAAATGCTAATGAAAACATGTCCCAGATTTTCCGATGTAAAGAATTTATCATTCAATATTGTAACCAAATGGCTAGCGGAGTCTTCTCCACATAGCCTAAAGAGGTTTTCAAGATTCTCACCCACTTCATGGCTTAACAAACAGCCATAAACGGTTGACAAAATTGTCTCCGGTATAGATAAGGATATTTTGGTCAGAGCTCTTTCAATATCGGCCATCAATCGTTGGCTTCCTATGGTAAATGTTATTGCTTTCAAGGTAGTTATCATCATTCGCTTGCTAACTGTTTTTATCACTGTTTGCAAGCGAGCTGCTTTAGTTATAGGAAAAGGTTTAACGATTTTTTGGGCAAACTTTTGAAGAGTTGCTCCCCAACTAACCATAAGTGCACTTAGAGCAACACTTATTGTCTTGTGAATCAAAAAATCTTTCCAGCTAAAATAACCGGTTACTAATGACCATACTCCGTAGAATATATCCCCCAAACCTTCGGAGATAAATGCTACTCCAACATGATACATAGTACCAAACGAGAGGAGCATTGCATAAACACCAAATGCAATCTGTGCCAGTCCCAAAAGTATTACAATAATCGTTCCTATGGCCATTCGTCTTGTCGTCTTCTCCAATTGCAGTAGATCTTCCATGCCATTTAAGATGAAGATATCGATTTCAGTAACATTTTCTAAGTGGCTTTCAGTAAGTACATCCATAATATTCTTTAGTTTAGGGCTGGGTTCATCCAACAGCTTTAATTGTCCTTTTGAATTTTCCAAATTTTCTGCGATATATTGAAGTGTGTCTTTAGTCAAATCATCTGGGTATTGCGTTTGTAGTAACCCTAGAATTTGGTCAATGTCATTTCATGAGCTATTCAATGGAAATTCTTCGACTATATCAATCTCCAATAAAGCTGATAATAGTTGCTGATGGGGTTTACGAGTAATCGGTATTTGGATGGGCAAATAATTGTCATCTAATTCGATATCATCTAAGAGTCTTTGGAGGGCAATTCTGTAAGCAAAGCAAACGCATAGTAATGACTTCACAGACTCCTCATACAAAGGACACTCAGTCAATTTGATTTTCTCGATTTCATCGAAATGTATTCGTAGTTTATAAGATACGTTATCTAACGAGTGGGTAATCTTCTCAAGGTATTTAAATTCTACAAGCTCCTTTAAAATGATTTCAGCTTCGTATTCGGCAATATCGGCCATATTGAAATCTTCGATCTTAATCGAATCGTAGTGAAAAAAATTGATCGACTCGATATTGGCTCTATCGACGCTCGCTTGCCTGTTGGTCGAAACTACACCCATTTTCTTCATTCTGTGGTAGTTCTCAACCCCCATAACCTCGATAAACTGATCTCTTTCAAATGTCCATTTGGACTCGTCATTCTCTTGCAATATTTCTGCTTTAAAGAAAATCCGCTCTTTGCTCATAAGATCGAATACAACTTTGGTCAACATATTCTGGTTTATCTTTTTGTTTAAGAGATTCGAAAGGGCAATGTTGCATGCTTTTAGTTTCTTATTGTCGACGATGACATAGGACACGTCGTCCTTTAAAAAGTCTTGTTTGATCAACTGTTCCCAGAATGACTCACGACTAGGCATCTCCACTTTTTTTTTCATAGCTTCCAAAAAATCTTGTTCATTTATCGTTTCTCATGCATAGATTGACAGGAATTCCTTTAGATGATCGATTTGTAAACCAAAATCGGAACACAGCATCCTCAAATGCTCCATGGGAATATTCGTCCTAACGCGAGGCTTTCTCAGAATACCCTTTTTCATTAGTTGTTCATACAAAAGCACTGACATTTCCTCTCCCACACCTTTGTTAACAATCCATTTGGGAGATATTACCTCGCCCACAATATGGTCTATGGACTGCTGAAACAACGAGTAGATCTTTATAAGGCTTTCTTGTTGCTCTTCATATGCCTCGATTTGTACGATATTTCCATTATTTGTGGTCTTAATATTCCGTATAATCCCAGAAGCGGTATACGCCAATTGAATACGTTTCTCGAAAAGCTTTCTGGCCTTTAGCAATTCGTTTTTGAATTGCTCAACTTTCAAAGCATTTACGACCCAGTCATCTTCATATGCATATGCATATGCCTTGTAATAATGAGCTGCTTCTGAGAAGTCAGGCTCTTCACTGATCACCTTATCGAACAGGTCTATGGCACGATATCGATCCAAGGGATTGCCTCTGTGCACGAGTTCCTTACCCAGCTTAATCATTTGTGCTGGATTACCTTCGACCCACAACTTCCAATTGCTGCTATCGTCTACATCAACTCCTGACAATATGAGCTGTTTTAATTCGGTGACAAATTTGTGCAACAAATCCTTAGATCGTCCTTTGTCCACTAAACTTTTAGTATTTGTAATGTGTTTTCCATTGGCATCCAGCCAGAAGGCCCATTTGTCCAGACAACTATGTAATAGGATGCCCATAATAGACTCTGGAACTGTCTTCTCCTCCAAGGCTTTTTTAAGTTCATAGTAATGCTGGCAAAATACCCTGAAACATTCCTCTTCTGTTTTTATGTGGGTTTCGTAATAACTTCTTATGGACGATAATCGCTTCATTTCGTCAGCATTGGCAACTTGACGCAACTCAAAAATTGTAGATTGTCGCATACCTTCTCGTCGTGATATGGTATCGCGTATTAACAATTGGCCGGAGCCTCGCTCTCCCTTTCTGGCGGCACGCCCAAAGGCTTGCTGTTGAATTCGAATATTGTTTGGCAGGTATGTGAGGCAGACGTGTAAACCACCTGACTGCTCCAACTGATCGGATATTTTAATATCTGTTCCTCGACCAGCCAAATTTGTGGCAATAATGATATGACCTGGAGACAATTTGGAATTTTTTGCTGTCACACTGAATGGTATGTAGTCTCTGGTACAAGTGTGAACATTTTCAATTTGCTTGGCAACGAAGGCTTGGTACAGTGCATGTACGTCTTTCACTGTTTCACAGATAACCAAAACCGATCTTGTCTCTGTCAAAATCTGTACTTTGAGAAGCACCTGTTCTATCCAAGCCCTTTCACTGCTACAAATTATGGGAGGGTACTCGACGAATCGCTTTGATTTGGTAGTGGGTAATGTGACAAAGTCAACCTGGTGTAAGTTTTTCAGAAGATCCCTTTCTCTGCGTGACCCTAGGGTTCCTGAGAGTCCATTCAGAGAATCGTACAATTTGAAGTACGTCACACACGATACAAAAACCGCCTTCAAACTTTGCAAGGACAACTTGCATCCATGTTTGAGTTGAATGAATTGATGAAGGGCCTCATCCCACTGTGAGTTGTTGAGATCCGTCCCTGTGTCCCTGTCGATAATGGTAATGTTCGGATTGCGGTCTGAGCTGTTATCGCTGCGATCAACATCAATAACATAATCCATTCCGGGTTCCATGAAATACGCAAGCTTTGCATTTTCTATCCAAGAGTCTAAGTGTAATTCTATAAAGGGTCGCAGGTGGTTCGGAACATTTGCAAATCTCACACGCTCTCGGCGTTGGTTAAAAAGAAAGCAAACACGCCTATAATAGAAATTGAAATTCGTTGGTTCAAGAATGCCTTTGAACATAGAATAGGCATCGGGTAGGATTTGAGGCTCGAGAACTATTCCCCTGTTGTCGATTATGTGAGCTTGGATCAAACGCTCATATATGGCACTTTTTTGCTGCAAACTTAACTTAGAACCCAAAAGATCCATATCTTCTCTTTTCACCATACCATACAGATCACTAAGAATGGCTTCCTTCAGAGCATTGGCATCGAAGAGATCATTAATCTCCTCCAGTCCGGTGGCTGGTTTGTTAATCCACTGCCAAATATAAAGATAGACAGACTCCAGTTTGTCCAAACCCGACAGTTCATGGGACAAATAGAGCGTATTGTTGCCTTTGTCCAGCAACATACTGTCTACCTCATCGACGATGACATTTTGAAAGCGTCGATCACCGAGAACATTTTTTCCGTAGAAAGTATGCAAAAGATAATCCCTTTGGAAACTTGAGAGATCTCCGTACACCACTTGACAACTGGAATATGAAAACTTTCGTTTGTCTATTTCCTCGTGGCAGTTGTGGCCAACGCTGATATTGAATATTTCAAAAATGTCTTTATACTCCTCTGCATCCCGTTTGGCCAGAACTGAGGAGCTGGTAACAACATCCACATGCTGACCACAAAGAGCTTTCATTATAGCAAAAGCGACTATCACAATTGATTTTCCTTCTCCGGTGGCCATTTGTATCAGGCTATTATGTTTGTTGTTCATCAGTACTAAGATCGCTAGCTTCTGGGTATCGTAAAGCGTCCAGCCTCTTCTCAAGTGGATTGCTCTGTTTATAACGGCAAACATTTCCTCGGTTTTTTCCTCAGTACATTGAAAGTCCTTCGACCACTGCTTAATATCATCTTCGGTAAAAGAAACCAAAGGCTTCTCACCCACTTGGTAGGAGTTCTGAGAAACTCTTGTAACTTGATTCTGTATATTTTCCAAATCAGCCGAAATACTTTTTGAGGTACTAATATTGTCCTTAATTGCATCCACAATTTGTAAGACATTTCTATGTTTGCCAAAGGAAGAATATTTCTGTTGCATTTCGTCTTTCCATTCACTGAGATTATCGACAGTCTTCAATCTCTCAATAACGGTTGCTGTTAAAGGCCATTCTTCGTTGTGGAAGTTCGAAAGTATCTCAATAAGGAGGTCTGGCACCATCTCTTGTTCAGATTTTCGTTTGTCACATTGCTGACAATCAATGAAATTTGCTAATCTGTAACTCCAATAAAAATCTTTCAAGGCATAAGGCCATTCGGAGAGCTGCAATTCATTATAATTGAGCACAGTTTCCTTGGATATATTCGCCAATAGTGAAAGAATATTCTCGAGGGTTCTCTCTTCAGTAACTGAAGACTGCTGTCGAGGAGATTGCAATTTTTCGTGCAATAACAAAAGAATGTTGACATTTTCTATTTTGGCCAATATTTTTCTCAAGCCTGATTTTTGGACCAACGGTTTACGAAGATAGTTCTCCATCTGTAGTAGAAGTAATTCATCGATCCAGCATACTTGTGGAATCGCATTGACAATCCAACAAAAGATGATTGATTGATCAGGACTGGATGATATAATGGAGTTTATCAGCAGACATAATTCCTGCAAAGATATGTGGCGGCCTTCTGTGTTAAAGCGATGTCGAATGCTACACAGTATGGCAGATTGTCCGCCTTCCTTGTAATTGGATGAAATTTTATTAAGACGCTCTAGAAGTAGACGCTTTTCTTCCTTAGGGAAATGCTGTAAAATCTCCTTTATGATTCGATCTTCGTCGTTAGGATCGAAGTTTTCATTAGCCTTCCACTGAAGATTATGAATTCTGAAAATAGCTCGGTAGTTGTTCACATCTTTTTGGCGTTCTACATGCAGTGATCGGTAATCCTTATCTATAGCCATTTGGACTAATTCCATATCTGCTCTCTGAAGAATGTGTGTGGCTCTCTTCGCTAATGGGTTATGATTATGCAACAGAATTAGTTCATCATCTGTGCCTGCTCCATATATGCGTATATTAACTTCGTAAAATTGTGCCAATAGTTCGCGACAACCTTCGGACTTTACTCCTATATAGAAATACTAGTCATGCATGTGACAAAGTAACCGTTTCTAAGATCTCCATCGACTACAGAGCACACTATGTATGAATCGCATTGGACTAATTATTGTCTGCTCAGCCATCTCGTTGAGAAAATAAAAGATGATTGATTGATCAGGACTGGATGATATAATGGAGTTTTATAAGAGACATAATTCCTGCAAAGATATGTGGCGGCCTTCTGTGTTAAAGCGAATGTCGAATGCTACACAGTATGGCAGATTGTCGCCTTCCTTGTAATTGGAGTAAAATTTTATTAAGACGCTCTAGAAGTAGAGCTTTTTCTTCCTTAGGGAAATGCTGTAAAATCTCCTTTCATGATTCTCGATCTTCGGTGCGAGTTTATGGCGAGTATCGACCAGTTTGTCATTAACAGCAACGATCCATCTGAACGTGGAGTGTAATTTCTGTATGAGAGTCAGGCTCCGGAAGATTGTTTGTCACGATTCATTTCTTGGTCCGTCTACATGCTACGCTGACATCGTATTTTCTCGTATATCTCTTATACTTTACTATTCGGCGCCAGTTTTTGTATCTTGCCATTCCAATTCTGCTCTCTGATGAAGATAGTCGTGGGTCTCTTCGCTAATGGGTTTATTAATATGCATACAGAATAGTCATCATCTGCCACCTGTATTCCTATAATTAGGAGTGTTGCAGCGTAGTACTTTATTCTATCTTCGTAAAGATTGTCAATAGTCGCGACAACCTTCGACTTTACTCCTTTCTTCCATGATTGGGCATGTGAATTCATTTCGGACAACTGTCCTCATAACATTTCTTCACGGATAAGTCATTTTCAAATA